>VZTG01003880.1:922219-950635 GCA_013397845.1 Melanocharis versteri
AGTCACCATAGAGAGGCCGGGCAGGAAGCGCCCGCCCGCTCGCCCTCCCGGCAGGGCCGCACCCGGAACCATAGAGATGCCCGGCCAGAGGCGCCGTGGAGGCCGCGCCCGTGCCCCCCCCGCTACCGTATTGCACCTAAAGGCTCGCGGCGCGCAGCATGTACCACATTCCGCGGATGTGCCGCGGCTCCCAAAACCCAGCCCGGCGGCCTCATCCCCCCGACCCGTGTCCCTGCCCTAGAGCCGCTCCTGCGGGGACAGAACGAGCTGCCCCGGCACGCCGGGAGCCGGGCACGCTCACTGCACACACACGCCCCGCCTGCGGGACCGCGGAGCCGGCGGCGGCACGGCCCGGGAAGCGCCGGCCCAGCCCTGGGAGCGGGGCGGGCTCCGAGGAGGGCGGCGGAGGGCTCAGGGAGCCCCGCACCGGAGTCCCCGCGGGGAGGAGCTGTGGCCACGGGGGACGGGCAGGGCAGCGTCGCTTTTTGGAGGGGATAGGACCCACCTAAGCTTTGGGGGAGATGGGACAGGGAGAAAAGAGAAATGAGATCGGCTCTTCGAAATCCTGGGGTAAATCCTCTCATGAGCAAGGGATGGGATGTCATTACTCCTCAGGTTAACGCTGGGGAGGTGGATGGAAGACATTTACAGATCCCATCAGCTGTTTCCCACCACAACTCTCAGAGAAAAACCAAGTTATTACAGTCCCCTCTGCCCAGCAGGAGAGCAAGGCCACAAGTCACACGCAAAAGAAAAGGCAAAGTGGGTTCAAGTCTCCGGAGAAGCAGTAACAGCATAGGTCCCAGGCTTGGGCTAGTAGGCTACCCCTCATCCTAGGCGCACAAAAAGCAACACCTCAACCCAACAGATGACTTACGTATTCCAACAGTAAATACTCACAGTTCGTAGCAAGGGAAGTGCCATTCTGCTGGAAATCCTTGGCCAGAGAAGTTCTCCATTTAATAACCCCACCTTCTAAGGTGTTCCAGTGTGGTGGAGGGCCTTGCTTTTAAAGGCAGGCAAGTGGGCCATGCCCAGAGGGAGGCCTGACCCACCACGGGGAAGGAACAGCCTCCCTTTAGTTTTCATTGCTTGGTTTTTTTCCCCTTAAAAATTGTGAGCATTTTGAAAAGAAAGGTTTAAACTGGGATTCTTCACCTGAATAAAAAGTTGATGCATCTCGTTGTGTTGTGACTTCTTGTTAGCACTTTGCAATATAAAGTCTGGGCTTTGCTCAAGTTAAAAAAATAGTGATTTTTTTTTTCATGTCATCTTGTAACTGTACTTTTGAGGTCAGATGTGCAACACTGGTGTTATACATGCAACAAGAAAGTCTGATCTCACCCCTTTTGACTTGAGCAACTGGCAAATACTTGGGATCTCAAATCTGATTTGACTATCTTGATAGCAGGCATGCAGCCTCAAATACAGCTGTATTTGGCTTCAGGTGTGCAAAATAAGGGACCACTGACCTCAGCTGCTTGCAAAAATGCCCAGTAAATATTTCCAGGATTGCCTATCCTTTGGATAGGACAGCTGAACTGCCTGTGGGAGCACTTTGTACGCTGCTTTGGTCAAAAGAAACCATTAACAAAGATGAACTAATTAAGCTTTTTTGTTAGCTAAAGCTTTCTAATTAAGGTTTTTGCTGTAACTAAGATGGTAGGCTTTTTGTTCTCCACTGTGATCCGGGTCATCTCAGACACGTGGAGGCTAATCACTCTGCCTGCCAAGTGAACATACATCCTGGGTGCTGCGGAGGCTCTCTGCATTTACCAGAGGGGATTTCAGGTTTCGGGAAACACTCAGATCCAGAGGGTGCCTGTGATCATTCTCAACAAAGTGTTCATTGTTTACCTGGGATGCTCTGTGGTAGTGTCACCCTTGAATAGACTTCAGTGATTTCATTAATGCAGCAGCAAAGCAGTACCAGATGTTAAACAAGCTAAGCAAAAGGAAGACTGGCACTGAGGGTGTAACACAGGGCTGGCTTATGGTGAGCTGATTTCAGTCAGTGCAGCAGGGATAGTCCGTAATTATGCCAGGGATTCCAAAGGAGTGCACATTGTGTTGCACAAAATAAGACAGTTTGGTTCGTTGGATTTGCATTGATTTCCACCTCCAGGACTTCTGTGGTTTAATCCCAGACAGCAACTAAGGCCCACACAGCCACTCACTCAATCTCCCAGTGGGGTGGGGGTGTGTAAAAATGAGAAAATCCATAGGTTGAGATAAAGACAGTTTAACAGGTAAAGCAAAAGCTGTGCACATAGGCAAAAAAGCGCAAGGAATTCATTCAGCACTTCCCATTGTCAGGCAAGTGTTCAGCCAGTTCAGCTCAGTCTAATTTGAATGAGTAAGGATGAGCAGGTAGTCTGCAGAACATTGTGAGCAATCCACAGGGAAGAAGTGGGACTAAATAGTAGATTACGAATGAGGAAACTGTAATTTATAATTTGTTCTCAAAGATTGAGAAACAGCACTAGTCTGTAAAAAAACCCAAACAACAAACTGTACAACTAATAAGCCAGTGTCTATCACTAACTTCTCATTATCAAAAGAACAACATAACAAGGTCTCAGATATTAGCCTCTTGTGCCAATCGATGCTGCTAACTGAAAAACCCACTTAACAGGTACACCCATAACCAATATGCAGCTGATGGTTTCCCAGAGCTGTTTCATTACTTCTGTAATTAAAATATAGAATGGCTTCCTCAAATCAATGTATAGGAAGAGCTGTACCCTACGGCTCCCAAAACCTCAGATGTTCTTCTATTTGCAATATAGTTGTGATCTCTGGCAGTTCACTCCTGATGCTTTCACTTCTTCGGAAATGCTACTTTGGAAAGGACATCCTGCACCTCACTAAGAGCAGTTTGCACTTTTAATACAAAGCCCTCTGGACAAGATCTCATCGCAGAGTGTACCTAACAATTAATTAAGTTGTTTGGCAGACTCCTGCACACTGAAAGCTTCTCCTTGGCACACTCTCAGTCCTGCTGCAGTATTAGAATTAAATTACACTGCTTGTGGATCAAACATGCTGTATACCTGTATTAAGGCAATTCAGTCTGTATTACTTTGCTTGTGTATGTTTATGCTTGTGGTGGTTCAAACGGTGCCAAAACCACCCTGAGCACTGCTGTGGGCTAAGCTGTACTTGCCATTGCCCTGCTAGGCACCAGGAGCCTTTCCAAGTTATTGACAGTCACTGGAAGACTCTCCTTCCATGTAACCTCCATAATTCCCACTGCCGGACTGGGCTAATTAGATGACATACCTATATATAGATGTCTGTTTCCTTCTGGATATCACCATCAAAATACAGAAAAGCCAAAGACGCCAATGTATCCAAATGCTCCTGGCTGAAATGTCACTAAACTCATATGGACAGAGAGTTACCTAGAAATCACCCTTATCTGAAACCAGGTTAAAATAGAAACAAAGAGAAGTATTTATTACCACATCCAAAACAGATTTGTAATCACACAGGTTCTTAACAGCGTAGAAGAAACAAATGAAAGAAATCTAAAATCCGCTTCTGTTATGATCCAAAAGTCTTTTGCTTTCCTCTTTCTATCCAGTTAACCAATTAGACATTTACTTACCTGATCCACAGTCTCTGCCCATGTCTGCCAGAAACCTCATGATGTGTTCACAGAGACTTTGAGTTTTCTCTTTCTTTTTGTACAAATTCACCCTTTGAGATGCACCAAAATGGGCAGAGAACAGACACAGATGGAGCAGAAGAAAAGGAAAAAATAAATGTCAACAGGCAACACAAGACCTCATATTTCTCAGCCTGAGATCATCACTTGCTCAGGCAGTAACCCTGTGTTGTTAGGGGAGGCATATTTTTGGGATGAAGTAAAAGGGGAGTCACTGTAATGAGGAGGAGATCAGAGCCCCTTGCTCCTTTCCCTGGGAACATTTTGGCCAGTTGTTCTCTACCTGCCTCTTTTGGGTTTGTATAGGGAGTTTAGAGAACCACGAACAATTATTCTCCTACATATTTCATCCACTAATTTTGAATCACATATATTCACTCTCAACTGGTTTTGAAGGTTTTAAAAACTTTCTGGTTTTTAGGCAGGACAGCAGCATGGTCTTAGCCTACAGCAGTACATATTTTTTGTGAGAGCTCATTCAACTGCAGGGATTTTACTTTGCACTTTTCCTACCAACATATATTGTCATGTGCAATGAGAGTGTTTACTTTTCTAAAGTTAATATGTTGCTGATAAAGATTTGTTTGTCCTCTCCTACGGTGATTACAACAAATTCCTGTCTCGGTCTTGTGCTGTTTGCTTACTGTGTCATTAATACTAATAAAATCACTTCTATAGCTGATAAAGCAAAAGCAGGAAAAAAAGTGATTCTTGGGAATTTTCCTTTTAATTTTTTTTTTGCCAAGTCATATTGGATTTATATTCTGAAATTAGAATTTTAAAGTAATGTTGTAATATACATTGGGGGCTATGAGAACAAGAGTCTGTCTTTGCATTCTCCAAACACATCCTCTTTATAAGGTAAGTTCATGTTAAATATTTAGGAATAATCTAGTTGATCTGATTTTAGTCTGCCCTGAACCTACAGATGCTATGTATGAAAATACAGCATGACTCTAAAATGTTGCCAAGACTGAGTATGAAGTCCTGGGTGCTCTCGAATTCTGTCTGATAGATTTAGTGGCAGGAGAAGTCCTCAAAGAAAAAAGTCCACCAAGATGAAACTTGAAAGAGTCTTTCCTCCTGAACTCAGTGAGAACTGAAAGGGGCTTAGGACTATTTGCAGATGAAAACTTCTAATTGGATTTTATTATAAATTATTCTCTTGAGATATGACCAGTAAAGAAGCTTTCAAACATTTCATAGAAAGTTCAAGAAATTGTCACGGAATGTACAAGAGCAAACAAGTGAACAGTTTTCAGTGACAATATTGGTGTGAATTCATCTTACTCGTGGATGAAAAATAACCTAATTTTTTTTTTAGCCATGTTTTTTTGACATTATTGTCCTAGCAATTCTATTGATTTCACAGCACATGAAGCTGGGAGATGCAGATACAGGAATAAATAGCTGGAAGCAAGAGCTGCCTACCTCAGTTTACAAAGCACTGCTTGTGAATGTTGAACCAGGTCCTAAATAACAGTAAAAAAGAGTTTATCCTTAAAAGAACAAGTCTCCCTTATCTTGGGCAAACAGAATAAGAGGGAGTGGTTGGAAAGTTGGAAAGGGTAAGGTTCAATTTACTGCTGTGTGTTTAAGCTGCACTAAACTGGCAGACAGTCCCTCAGGAAATGCTGCAGCCAGGCACAGCCAGTAGGAGTAGGACTAATCACAGGCAGTGCAAAAGGGGAGAAACTTTTAAAGCGTATTATTTATTAAGGACATTTGTTAAGTATATTTGCTAAGAAATATTTGTCTATTTGTACAAACCAACATGCAACATTTGGCACTATGGATGGACAGGAATGAGGGAAATGAGAAAAAAAAAAAGAAGAGGCGTATATTTACTACGCAGAAATATCACCTTCTAATTATGCAGTGTTGCATCCTACACATATCCTGAGCTATTTTCCAGACAGCACTGAGAGCTTGTGTTGCTGAGTTATTCTATAAAGTTTTTCATGTTATGCTCACCAGTGAAGTGTCCCAATCCAACACTGCATCATGTAATGGCTGTAAATGCAGCTATTAGATGATGGCTGTGGCTGAACAGTGTGACACTGGAACACTTCTCACTTTTCAGTTCTGGAAGTATAACTTATTTTATCCTGACTCCGTCTTAAGAACCAATCGTACATCCTGCCTCCAGTTCTCTGTGTAATTGTTTCCATAGATGAAGCATCAAGGAAGAACTGAAAGAGACCTGTCTCCAGTCTAAACAGGGGTGTCTCATGGAAAGTACCTATCATGCAATCAAGCTATAGCTAGTGCAACTGATATTTGGCATGTTCTACCGCAGGAAAGAAGCATATACTACAGACAAGGGCTTTTGTTTATCTGGTTGTTATTCAAACACAGATTTGCTCAGCTCTTGCTAGAGAAAGAACATGGAGCACTAGGTGGCAAGGTGTGTGAGCTGTTGGAACTTCTGGGGCAAAGACTGTAATCAAGAGACTCCTGCAGGATGGATTCATTTCTGACCAGGGATAATTTCCAAGTAGTTATTACTACTGAGATCTTTACTGTGAGCATTTTCTGTGGCCTTTACCAGCATGAAGTCTGGGGAAACCCAGATTAATTTGCAGATTAAGAACAAGAACTTGAATCTGAATCAATTTCCAAACTAGTAAGTGTAGGGTGTGGAACCTTATCTGTTTTGCCTACATGTCTGTAAGGGTCCTTGAGCATCAATGCCCAGTTACTTTACATTCTGTTGTCCAGCCATGAGCTTGCAGTACATGGGTAAATTAGGCTTGCCAGTATGGGCTCATACCCTAACTTAGGTAATAGAAAATTTATGCTGTCAAATGAGTGAGAGGAATCCAAAGATTGCTCTAAACTATGTGTTGGATAGATTATAGGGATGTGGAATCTTCAGAGAAAGGAGAGTGAATATAGGGCTGTGAAGTTTTCAAAAGGCTCTTATCTGCCTCCTGGCATCACTTCTGCCTTGCTTATATTCTGTGCACTGAACCACTGCTAATCCTCAAACACAGGTTTCCCAAGCACCAAGCCTTACTAGTGGCAGTGGCAGGATCTTCCCTTCAGGACAGAAACAATTGTGCATCCTGCCTGTGTAGTGTGACTGTGCAGTCCAACCAATTCTGACAGGGGCTGCATGCGCACTTTTAACAAGATGAGAGACTGAAATGCTCCTTATGAAACACTGAAACTCAGTGCCTATCAAGTGTCACATCTCCCAGGTGCTAGAAAGCTTGCCAGCTTGCTGATAGGCTCTGTTTCACTAAATCTCTGAAATAAATTAACACAAAACAAAACAAAAAGCAATGTTGTAGCTGTCTGAAATTCTTTAAAGTCAAATCATGTTGATTAGAGATTAAATTTGACTTCTTAATTCTGAGTGCTGGGCACTGCCCCATGTAGACAGAAAATCCATTTGCAGACTCTCCTTTGAAAATAATGCACATCATCTCTCAAAAAATTATTTACACATTGTGGGGACATGGGCAAAAAAGTAAGGAAAACACACATTGATTTCTTAATTAATTAAAATTCATATATTCTGAAGCAAAGACATAGTTTATCTGCTATGTTGGAAATGTATTGTCATAAGTGGAGACAAAATAATTTCTACAGGATCTGAGTATTATTTGGAAATAGTTTTGCCACATCAGTCAGTAAGAATGAATTTCAAAAATCTTTCATTCTTCAAGATCTTCAAGATCTGTTGGAAACGCAGGGTGGATTCCATCTTTTAATCTTAATTTTAAAGCTAGTTTTATAAATGCAATAACAGGCATCAATGAGGCATTTGTATCTTAAAGTATGCAGCGATAGCATTTTGAAATGGTGAACACTTCACTGGTTTTCACGTTATATTGATTACTTTAACCTAGATTAAACACTAGTTAAAATAATATAGGTACAGATTACTATAGCAATGTCATGTATTTTGCATTTCTGTTCAGAAAACAAAACCAAAAGCTCTTTTCTGTGACGTGCCTCTCTGGAAAATGGCAGGCACTGTCATAAAATACCTGAGCAGCTGAACACATTGCTTTGTTAAATTAAGTGCAACTCAAAAGTACAGCTCATGTGAAAGAAAGCAAAGACTGCATTAAAACCATCTTTCTGCCTCCCAAACCACAGGGCTGTGTCAGGAGCCAACTCCACCCCAGCATTCCTGCAGCCAGATGTGTGCTGCTTTGCCTTGCAGAGGTGCTCCACGGCCGCCAGAGAATGGTGCTCAAGATCAGGAGAGTTAAGAGCACTGTCACAGGGCTGTCTGGCAGCTAAAGCTTCTGGTTTCACCTTCTGGATTTGGGACTGTACCTAAACATCTCAATGGGCACTTCATCCCTGCCTGATTTGGCAAGGGTATCTGCTCTGAAGGTGAAAAATACTGTTCAGGCACTGGCACTCTCCCAGGAAGGCCCAATCTGGGGGGCCAGAGGGGATAAACTGCCAGCCCCGATCTCTCATCTGAGCTGCCTTGAGGGAGGCAGCTAACTAGAACTGAGGCAAGGGAGCTGATAAAAGCTGGGCCACTAAGAACACCAGGAGAGGAAAACCAAGAGGTTCTCTTACGCTAGTTCTGGGGAATAAAAGAAATAAAACCATGATAAAATAAAGCAATGGAATGACCTTATCATTAAAATGCAATTTGCCAAAATCCCCAACATGCCTAAATGACTGATGTCTACTCAAAGCTAAACCAAAGTACAGTCCTCTTGAATTCTGGGATCCAGCTCAAAAACTGAATACTGAGAACAGCCCCAGGAATAGTAAAATAGAGCAGAGAGAGAATAAGAAAGCAATTAGAAGGGTTGTTGAGGCTCTAAATGGCTCTGCATTTCCTGTATCACTAGGGGTTAAAGGGGATAATCAAAGACGATTTAGGCAGTCCTGGGGAGTATTTTCTTCTCTATGTTAGTTGTAAACTGGAGGACATGATGGGAAGACAGCCACTCTTGCTCTAATCTTTTCAGTAATGAAAACAAAGCATTCTCTCAAATGGAAGAATATCTATAAGATAAATTAGAGCAATCCTATAATTTTAAAAGCGTAAGAGTCATCATGTCTAGGTGGCATACCCAAGAACTCTGAAAGCACTTACACATTAAGTGGCTAGGTGCTAGAAAAAATATGCAGCTTTCGTGTGAGACCTGAAGGGTCAAAATAGTGCAACTTCCCTTTATCTCTCTAGGAAATCAGTTCAGCTGCTTAGTGGTCCAGCCAGCAAAAGGTGGCATCTTCATGGCTGAGTACCCCTTGTGCTGTGATACCAGTAAGTGTTGTGGAAGAGCCATTTACCTGTTTTTGTTCTACTAATGCCCTTACACAGGAATCCCAATAGCAAATAGGGTCTCTCAAATTAGGTCATAGAAAGCATCTCAACACCCCTACAGATTGAAATTCATAAGCTCTCATACAGTAATTCTTGCCGGGGCTTTCCAAAAAGTGAATTTGGTATCTCTGGCCTTTCTATCTGGGAGAGAAGCCAGGCACTTTTCCCAGAAAAGTAATTTGGTTGGATATTACATATTTTTTATTCGTCCTTACTTAACTTTAAAGGTATTCCAAACTCAAGAGCTGATTTACTAAACAACTTATAGTGAAATCACTCAGAGAACCATATTAACTTCAAAATACCTGAAGAGCTACATAGTGGACTCTGTATTGGATGACACTAATTCAAATTATTTCTCTTAAGTCTGAGCAGACTAAACACGCTTTTGGTACTTAAATATCAACTCAGTTATTCTTCCTCTAACTTCTCTAGACAGTTTCTGAAACAATGAATTATTCATCAACTTCCAGTTCACTCATACAACTAATCCATATCTCTGTAATAAAATACTATTTTCAGCAGTAAATGCTGGATCTGCTATACAAATAGATCAGCAGTCTCAGTATATGATCAAGTTCACAAAACTCACATGGCATTGAAAGTATGAATATAATACATAAAACCAAGATTATAAGTGTGCAGACACATGTAGATGTACAAAAAGATTCTTTAGCTATGCAGAGATGAATAGATGGATAGACAGATAATCATACTGGTTTCAGATGTAACCTTCAATGACAATTTTTACAAGATGTGTAAAATCAGTCCCCAAAGGGACTGTAAAGTCACCAGAGCTAATCACAAACCCCAGTTTAGTCTGATTCATGTACTGTCAATGGCTTTTCAGACTGCTAGGAAGACAATTTAGCCTCAGCATCATTTTACCAGTACCTCAATACATCTTACACAGTGAGACCACATATTAAAAATTGACACCTCTTCATGAAGTTTCTTATAATAATCCTCCCCCATTTGGGCAAGATCTCAAAATTGAATTAACTATTTAATTAACCACTGCTGGTATTACATTCATTTGACAAAGCAATAATGCTGGCACTGGATCAGTGCGGCTGCAACCTTCAGTGGCTGTCTGTATGAGCGCACACAGCATCGGTGACACTTGGCCCTACCCTGCACACGGCTCCCAGGCACAGAGCACACCCTGCCATTCACCTGCTGGAGGCTCATTCTCCCCAGCCAGCTGCAGCCCCGCGGCACAGGACACGCAACAGCAGTGCCCTTCCAGGAGGCACCTTGAGGCTTGGGTTGAATTATCATGTCCTGTTCGAGCACTGAGTTTTAACCCGCCTCAGTTGTCCAGCCGGCATGTCAGTGACCTAGACTGAGGCATGAGCTCCAAATGCGGCCATAGTAAGCCGTTAAAGGCTCCATTTCAATTTCTGAATCAATTCTCCTCTTAATCATAATATGTGCTATAAAACGTGTGAGCACTTAGTCTAGGATGAGATAATTTTACAAGGGAGAAGTAAGACAAGGAGAAAGAAAGGGGAAGGAGAAGGAAACTGGTTTTGGTTTCTTACATAAATCTCTTCTTGGAGGGAGGGAGATTTTAAATGCAGTGATCGCATTTAAAAAACATGCAATATCAAGGCATTATATACACGTTGCAATATGTTTTAGTATATTCTCTGGATAAGTTTATATTTTTCACAGATGAAACAAGCTTGCAAATTTTCTGGAGTCACGAGACGCTGATTTATCCATTCCATCAGTACTTTTTTCCATTATTTTGCCCAGAACGTTCCTGTTCTATCCCAAGTACGATATATCCAAGAAATAGTTAAAATCAAAGCTTACAGCATTTGCAACTCACTTCACAAACCGATTTTCACACGGTGTTGTGTTTTCCCCTGTGTTTTTCTTTCCTCCCTCTCCCATACGCTTACACTTCACTCCTTCCTGCCCAATATAGGAATAAAAACAGGGCAATGCTTCTATTTCTGTCTTTGCCACTGACTCACTGTATAGTTTCTTAAGCATTTATATCTTCCACTTGGGTCCTCTGGTATCTAAGAAGATGGATATGTCTGTTCATGTTTTCTTTATGGTGAGAGCACTCATAATGTCTCTCTCTGTGCAGATTCTATTGTGTTTAGTAAGGGCTGAGCCCACACTACAACCTTCCTATTAGTGAGGATATTAGTAGGGGTTCTGACTTCAACCTAGATGCCTACTTTAATAACAACCATTGGAAATTTATTCTTTGAGGTTAGTCAGTCAGATTTTACTTCAGCCAACAGCCACAAAATTTTGGGGTAGGGCACTCACAGATATGCACACAAAACAGCATCATCATATATACTCTCCTTTATAATGCATGCTAAAAAGGAGCTAGAGATATTCACAGTGCATAATGTGATCCTGGGAACAGGAGATACACAGAGCTGTTTTAATATGGAGAAGCTGGCTACCTTGTGCTACAGAGCCCTGCAGCTCTACTGTCTGCTGAATATGCAAAAGCATTGCTCTTTCCTTTTCAGTGCTGTACTGCCTTAGGTCCAGCTACTGTCCCACTTACAATCCTTCACAAATATATTCTGTCCGTTGGGGTCATTTTATTGATTCCTAAATAAAAGTAAACGTATCAAGTCAGATTAGCAAGTGTGTAGATAACTCTTACAAACAGAGATTTAGTCTTTACTATTGGAATGAACATGAGAGACTTACTGTGGTTTGCAGATGTTGGCAAAATCCATGTATGTGGAACTACAGGTGGTTCCAAAGAAGATGAGAGTGGAGTCGATTCTCATGTCACAGCCTATGTTATTTTTACAGCTCCTACTGCTTTAACAGAGTATATATTTAGTTAAAGAAGATTCTGCAGCAGTTGTTTGAATTATGAGTTAGTTTTACAAATAAACACATTAACAAGAAATGTATTCCAATTTTCAGTATCATAGCAGGAATAACACAGTGGGCTGCTTAATGAAAACTCTGATGCGCAAGGCACAAAGAAAATAGGATCTTAAAAAACAGGACCAAATGTTAACAGTCTGTTATGAAATTGTACAATTCAACTAGTTTAGCTTAAATATCCTGAATTTTTAACATGGTAAGCTGCCAGCTATGCTGTTCAAAATTTATTTTAAAAATTTCCACTCTCTCTACTAATTACCAGAACTATCATAGTGTACAATGGAAATCAGATACTTACTGGCTTGAAATTTATCTGTACTGGAACTAGTGGCTGGAGTAGTTTTAATTAAGAGACAAAGAAATAAAAAAATACTTAATGTAAAAATAAATATAAATACCTGTTTCCCATGTTAATTCATTACATTAATTGATATTTTCTATTCATGTCCCAATCTATTTTTTCTCATGACAGGATTACCATACCAATTATTTGAAAATGAAGGATTATACCCTATTTGCATTAGGGTACTTTATTGAACGTAGGCTGCAAATATGTGCTGTAAATATATACATTTATATAACAATATGCATGTTATTATAATAACAAATAAAAGGCTGTTGAAATACATCAGAAGACATGTTTGGCTGAAAAATAAAGAGGCAGTGTTTGCGTGCTGTGAACAACTTTCTGCCAAAATGCAGCAGATTCAAACTAGAGATCTTAGGTTTCTGTGATTTGGTTTCATTACATTAAATTTCAAAACAAAAAATAAACGGCACAATACTTTTTTGATGAAAACGGGTTCTGACAGCCAGATTTGAGCACATTCTCAGTATACGTAAACCGACACGAAGTGACATCCTGCTCGCTAACAAAGCTGAGATGTGACCGCGGTCTCCAAAAGGAGACACTTGGAAAGCTCCAGGTCCTGCCTCGCCCCTGACGCTTCGCCGCGTGCAGGTTGAGGGCCGGGAAAGGGCTCTTTCCAGGGCGATGCTGCGGGGACAGCTCCCCCCGCGCGCTTGGGAAGGGCTCTCCATGCCTTCCCGGCCGGCCCCCGCTCGGTCGGGCGGCGCGGGGGCCGCAGCCGCGGGCGGCCGGCAGCANTGGCCGGGGAGGGCTCCGCCGCCGCTTCGGGCGCTGTCCCGCCGGCAGGAGCGGCCGGGGGAACCCGGGGCAGCGCCCCCGATGGGGAGCGCGGCGCTGGGGGGCGGCCCGCGGGCGCTGCGGGTACTCACCGGGTGCCTGCTGGGCGCCCTGGTGCTGAGCACGCTGCTGGGCAATGCGCTGGTGTGCCTCGCCATCCTGCGCTTCCGCCACCTGCGCAACAAGGTCACCAACTGGTTCGTGCTGTCACTGGCCATCTCGGACCTCTGCGTGGCCCTCCTGGTGATGCCCTGGAAGGCGGTCACTGAGGTGGCTGGAGGCTCCTGGCTCTTTGGCAGCCACTTTTGTGACACCTGGGTGGCCTTCGACATCATGTGCTCCACGGCCTCCATCCTCCACCTCTGCATCATCAGCCTGGACCGGTACTGGGCTATCGCCAGCCCCTTTCGCTATGAGCGCAGGATGACGCAGCGCCTTGCTTGTGCCATGATAGCCACGGCCTGGGCTCTCTCCATCCTCATCTCCTTCATCCCGGTGCAGCTTCACTGGCATAAAGCCAAGGTCAGTAGAGATCCGGGCTCCTGGCTACCTGGGACACCCCGCTGTGATGTCAGATTGAACCGCACTTATGCCATCACCTCCTCCCTTATCAGCTTCTACATCCCCGTGGCCATAATGATCATCACTTATACCAGGATCTACAGAATTGCCCAGGCCCAGATCCGCCGTATCTCCACCCTTGAGAGAGCAGGGGGGCAGTGGCCAGCTCACGGCAAGGAGCCCACCTCCTCTTTGCGGAGTTCCTTGCACAAGGAGACCAAGGTGCTGCAGACTCTCTCTATCATAATGGGAGTCTTTGTTTGCTGCTGGCTGCCCTTCTTCCTGCTCAACTGTCTGCTGCCTTTCTGCCAGCCCAGCCTCGAAGAAGACCCTGAAGGACAGTCACCCTGTGTTGGCCAAACCACCTTCAACGTCTTTGTGTGGTTTGGCTGGGCCAACTCTTCAGTGAACCCAGTGATCTATGCTTTCAACACAGACTTCAGGAGGGCTTTCAGCAACCTCTTGGGCTGCCAGTGCTGCTGCTGTGGCACGCCCAAATCCCCTGTGGAGAGGGTCAACTTCAGCAATGAGCTGGTTTCCTACCACCATGACACCACCTGCCAGAAGGAAGCAGCTGTCCCATCATCGGTACCTCCTGCTGCCATCACTGCCTGGGTGCAGCCCGTGCCCCAGGCCATAAGCCTCCAGGGAGAGGACAGCGGTGAGGAGACGTCTATGGAGAAGAGGGTTGTGACTTCTCAGACACAGACTGCCCCTGGCAGCAGCCCCAACAGTTGCCAAGTGCCAGCTAGTTTGCAATTGGATTGCAAAGCAAAGCTATCCCTGGAAACTGTCGCCCCCTGTACAGGATTTGGTCAGCATGAAGGACCCCATTGCCTTGCTTCAGAGGGATAAGCGATTAAATGCTTCTCACACACACAGCCACACAGAGAGCTCTCCCTGGCTTCATGTATGCTACATCTGTCCCCCAGCAACAAAAGTCCCATGCCAGAGGGATGGGAGAACAGTGCTCTTACCGCAGAGGGGTGATAGGCATATGGAGTCCATTCCAAAGGCACATAGCAGCCACGCATTAACTTCTTCCCACAGCCACCTTCACCCCTTATTCTCACAGTCATTAGTCATCTCCCACGCATTTGTTCACCCCCATTCTGCAGTCAAACTTGAGATATGTATTAAGAACAGTGAGATAATTAGATCTCTCATAGTTCAGGCAGCCAATCCCTTCAGAAAGTAGAAATACAATATGATCCACAAAATAAAAAGCGATCAGCTTATCTCTGTCAACCCATTTCACTACTTGTAAATATGAAGAGCAACAAAAGGCAGAGTAAATAGGTGTCGGAAGGCTTGCAGGAGAGAGAATATTGGGAAAACTTTATGATAATTTCTATGTGTGTAGAAGGGTTCAGCAGACATTAAGGGAATACAGTGGCATCTCACTGTCCTCTGTTTCTCTGTCCACTACTTAAAGATTCTGCTGCTGACCATTTATTACAGTGCTCCACTAACCACCATCCTTGCCCCACTTTTTCTTTCCCTCACCTATGATGGATTGGCTTTGATTTATCTCAAGAAGATGATGAAGATGCAACTGTCCAGTAAGAGACATTAAGAATGTGTGTACTGCAGGAGTTTTCTTGGTCATTCAGTCTCACAGATTGCACAGCTGATATCTTCCAGAACAGTGATCCGTGCTGAAAAGACAGCAGCAGAAAAGAGACTCTCCTCCCAGTGATTCTAAACCATGTGTAGTTCTTAAGTCCCTGTGTGCATTTTCTCCATCATTAATTCTTATGGGAAAATACGCTTTTGCTATCCTGCTCTTTTCAGGAATGTGTCCTTGGGGAATACTTGTGTGTGACTGCAATCTGTTCTTCATGGGCTACACTGGCAGAACAAGAGGTAATGGGCTTACCTGTAAGAAAGACCAAGGCAAGAATTTGGAAAAATTTTCTAAGAATAAGGATAATTCAGCACTGGAGTAGATTGCCTAGGTAAATTATGGCATATCTCTCAGTAAAATGACTGTAAGCTTCTGTCAGATATAACAGTGACAATGTTGATTCTGTCTTGGGGCAGAGGCACAGAGTAGTGGTCTCTTGAGATAATCTCTGGTCCTGCTTCACTATGACATGTCTCCTTAAGAAGACATTGAGCTTAAGGTGTTTGGTTGTGGGGTTTTTTGCATGCAACTATCCTTAGATATTTTCTTGAAGGCAAAAAAGATACAGATAAGAACATTGAGATGCCATTGATATACTTCCTTTCTTTTAGTGTTTATCCATTTTTCTTAGCATTTAACAACTATCATTCAGCATGCCTAGTGCCTCCTCTGGAGAGCAACCCTGAAATAAACCTGGTGTTGCCTTAAAAAGGATACAAGATATGTGATTTTTTGTTTTGATTCCCATTGATTACTTTCTAGGTGATCATATATAAACTGTACATGGATTCAGATGTTAAAGATTCAATCGATTTGTGAGACTATTTTCCTCGATATATTTCTTTCTTCTTACACAAACCAGAAACACATAAGAATGTCAGAATCTAACTCCTTAAAAAAAAAAAAAAAGAAACCTCAAAAAATTATATCTTCAAGCTCTAAGAGACATCTCATCTCACCCTCTCCACACTAGAACTCATCCTGGGGAGATACTGATAAACCTGACAAAATACTACCCTGAAGTGTGACTCCCCCACTGCCTGCTACCCTTCTGTTTCTGTTGCACGAGCTTCAGCTGGTTCCATCCCTCAGAGAGTGAACTGTCCCTGCCCACACACATCTTCCAGCTCATGGGCAGGCACTCTTCTGGTAGTTGAGGTCACACATGAAATTATTATGCACAGGAGATTTTTTTTTCTTTTAGTACGTGTACAGTCTCATTATTAGTGATAAAAGATGTTAATTAATGGAACAGAAAGATTTACCTTCTCACAAGGTTTGCCCTGCTATGGGGGCTGTCTCACCCAGGAATTAGGCTGGACTTACTATTTAGAGTGATGATGAAAACAGTGAAGGGCAGAGTGGGTAGCAGAAATTAAGTAACGGGTATATTTGAATAACATTTTCTCTTAAGAACAATCAAAAATGCATGGTAGCTTCAGTCTATGAAACTGTATTTGCATTAAGAATGGAAAAAGCTATTTGTGTCAGCGTTTGTGGCTATAGTTTAAATATGCTTCATTAATAGGTCAGATTGTACCTGAAAATAAATGTAGATTTTCGTGAAGAGAAACTCCTACTCTTTACTGAAGTTTTTTAAGTGACAATTTGAAATTGCTTTTTGTAAGTGATGTTGGAAATAATTGTTTGTAGCTAATTGATAATGATTATTACTGATGTGCAGATGATACACATTACAGTAGTTTACAGCTGTAAGGTCTGTTGCAGTAAGTGAAGTGTGATGTTCAAGACTGCAATAAATTTCAGAAATTGCATATTATAGACTCTTTATTCTCATTTTCAATAGCATATTACTGAAGGTACTTCATATGAAACTATACCACATAGCTATTCAGACTACATCTGCTGTTGCTGAGTTAATAACATATAAATATTGATACTGTACGTAGTTTTATTTTCCTAGACTGGGAAGCATTCTACAGACCACCCACTTCTGTGAATAGTAAATGAGCAAGACGTATTTTTTCCAATAATTTTTTGCAATGATTAACTGTGATTTCTGACTGACATTTTTCTCATGGCAAGCCTCTGTGTTAGATTACACAAGATTCAATTCATATTGTTAGGTTCAAGTGCAAAAGAGATATTAAAATTACTACGGTAAGACAAGGTTTACTTCAGCAGAAATTAAGAGGCAAAATTATTTCCTATTTACACTACTGCAGCCACTCAAAAGAAGTATCTTTCAAAGCAAAAACTTGGCATGGCTTTGTTATCTGTTTCTGGGTCACAACTTTATTGGCTTGGCAGGGCAAAACAAATCACTAACAATAAATTTCTTTTTTTAGGGAGATCTATGGCTATTCCTCAGATACACTTTTTATAACTCAGATTATCAAATCCACATACCTCCTTATGGATTCACCACAGTATATGTCAGGTATTTCACTGACTAAAAGCAGTTCATTTTCATGCCTAATAGCACCACATTTACAATACCATTAATGTCACGGTGACCCAAAAATAGCTTCTAAATAGCCCTGGTGTCAAAACTGCAACCTCACAGATACCCTATCGAAACACTCGTATTAGCCAGTGCCTAAATGCCTGAATCAAAACACAGTTCAGTGCAGCAAAGTACAAGTGGTGGGGTTTATAATGTACACCAAATGCCTCTTCTGTTCAAGTAATTCCCACTCTCCTTCTGTCAGTCTACAAAGTTCTCAGCCAGCTGCAGGTCCTGTTTATTATACAATTGAGATAAATTCAAAATTCTTGTGGTCATAAAAAAGCTCAAGTAGCTGAGATTATGGTTATGTGCGACTTAAATGCAGAATCCAGTGGAAATATCAATGTAAAAAAACCAAGATCATACTTCAATTGTATGTATTACACCTCCGTTTTTTTTCTTATCCCTCTGATTAGTATCAGATGCCCTAACATTTCAGTCAAACTTTCTGTGAAAAACAGCTGACCTAGGTTGCAAAAAGAGAAACCTGTTACACAACTTGGTTGTCAGAAGCATCTGTTGCTGCTTTGCTTTTGCCAAAATCATGCCTCTTATGTTGGATTTCAGATGAGGCACCTACGCACACCATATAAACATATTTCAGTCAGTTGAATATCAGTAAAAATTCTTTTGTGAAAAAGTCTTGATTCTTCATAAACTGTTTTTCCCCTTAACTTGGGAGGTTGAAGTGGCTTTCTGGATATTAACCACTATCAGTCCAGTCCCCCTGGACTCCGATGTACCTGAGTGCTTCCACCATCGTGGTTATAGACTCCCACCACATGACTTTATCCCAGTGAAAGAGTTTGACTCGCTTTCCTGAGACCTCTTGCCCTTCCCACTGTAAAGAGACACTCAGTAGGATGCACCACCTGGGCACAGGCTATTCCTCAGATTTCTAGTTCTCTTAAGAACCAATTTGCATTTACACCAAAGAAAGGCAAAAAAGATGTTGAAGGGCTGATTTTCTTTCTAGCATATTTGGCTTGAAAAAACTTACTGTAGACCTGATCTGGCCTTGTTACTCCTTCCCAGTCCCTACTAGTGTCTAATCATCGAAGACATTTTAGAAAACCCAGGGCTTATGAATGCATTTCACATTTTTCTAAGTTAAGTAGCTACATGATAGGAAAACTGCCAATCAGTGGAACTACTGACAGCAATAAACGAAGTTTGGACCTGTACCCAAGATTTTTCACATGTGCATAGTATGAAATGAATGAAGAAGCTAGGGAAAATGTAGGTTTATCTTCATCAACCAGAGGAGAATTTCATCTTGAGACAGTTTTAGTTTAGTTTAGGCAGTGAGAAGACATTTGTAAAATTTGCAGAAACTGTTGCTAGGTTCCCTTTTTTCTTTAAAGAAAATTTTCATAGAGCTTCCTGCAGTTCAGTATTTTAATAGGTTTTTAACTAATTAAATTCATCTTTGCTCCCACCCTCAGTGGGAACACACCACTTCATTTTACTCTTTTCATATTTAAATCTGAGCTGGCTGAATGGAGTCTATACACACTGTTTTATGGGCTCATATCTTGTGATGACTTTTGCATGAAACATGTGAGCAAGTTGTCTGAGCTTCTATTACAGTCAGGGAAAATCTTGGCCAAAGAGTCAAACGTGTCTAGAGCAATTTACTGAACCAAGTAAAGATACCTTCTTCAGGGTGAGAGGAAAAACTGGCTAGACTGACTAGCTGATGGGGAAAAAAGCCAGTGATGCAGGATAGTAAGAGAAAGGGAATAACAAGGTCCAGTGTGCAAATAAACTAGCTGCAAATTTTTGCTGTTGGTAACAAAGCTGAATCAGTAAGAGATTTTAAATAAATTAATGCATAAAATAACGCAGAGTATAGAATATTTACTAATGCCAAAGTTAAAAATATAATCATCAGAAATATCATGACAAATGTTCTTGGTGCACATTTGCTAACAGAAGGAGAGAAATACATAAAAGAGCTGAGTTTCAAGAGATGAAACTGGCAATTAGACATCGCCTCTTCTGTTTTGGCTTATAGCAGAATATTAGTACTGCCAAACCACATTGTGACAATAAATTAACCGATAGTGGTGATTAATAACACTAATTTTCACTCTAAGAATGTTTATCCTGTAGTACCAGTGCATCCAAGCCATGAATTACAGTTTCACCAGACTGATACTTCCTTGGTGTGTTACCAGACTACAGTTTTTAAACTCTTCAAGAGTTTAAAAACCCCGAACACCTGTTACCATCACAGGTAACATATGGAGCTGCTGTTACTGGGAACAATAGGGCTTTGGGGACTCAGCAGTTCACTGCAGGCTTCTTTCAAAAAGGGGTTAGATTTTCACTGTACTGCTGACAGCTTATGCTACTGAAGAAGTACAGAGTAGTTTGAAAGATGTTCATGGTGGAAGCCATTTCCTTGAAGTGTGGTAAAAAGTTACTGTGATGATCCTTAGAGGCACCACCTCAGCACAGCTGGGGCTAGTCTAGGTACAGGGGAATACAGATAAAACATAATGCCTTTTGTGCTGAGCTGATATCTGACAATTCAAACTGATTTTATTTGCAGCACAGGTCACTGCACTCACTACTACTATAACTTTTGGTTCCAGATAATGCACAACAGTTGCTTCTCTGAATTTGCACTACATTTTAATTTTTTTTATAGAAGCAGCACTTTATTTTGCTTCTGAATAACCCTCTTTGTGAGTTTAAGCCTAACTTTCAGTGACAGGCAAGCTAGACAGGCACAAAATCTGAATTGTAAATGCTTTGTTGAGCTTCAACTGTTGCTTAGTGTGTCTTACTTTATAAAGCTGAAACGTGTAATTTTGGGGTGGCACAAGCTGAGCTCAAACAATGCCTCAAGTCATATGCTTCCAAATATATATTTTCTCTTTGAGTGTTGCTACAACATTCCTTCTCCCCTGCAGTCCAGTCACAAGAGTCATTCCTGGGAAACACACTGACAGGAGATGAAGGAAATCTATATACAATAAAAAAATAATAATAACCTTGGAGGTAGAATAGTACAGGGGAAAATTTTCACATTATTTAATGCCATTCATTATTGACCCTAACATTTCTGCATTACTTCAAAAAATCATAATTTCCTTTCAAGAAATGCTCATTGCTCTGAGCCTCAGCTATAAGAGTGTTTTTTAATGAAACAGGCAGTTTTAGCATTATATGCTGACTTACACTATAGGATTTTAGAGGCAGAAGACCCATCACTCTTGTCAAGGGTATCACATGTGGTAAGAAAGGAGAAAAGCCCTGCATGGCATATTGCTCCAGGAACAGAGACTCTAAACTTCAGTCTAGTGATACAGGTTACCATGGAAAATACAAAGAATCTCAGCACCTCCAAGGGGTTAACTGGGGAGAACTTGGCATGTTGAGCAGAAGGCGTCATTGTGATTTTGATAGCCTTTGGGCTGAGCATCTAACATCATGCAATCCTGTACCACAAAACAGATTTTCCCTAAATTTCAGTCTGCCTGCATGCAAACCCACTGCTCTATAGTGCCTGCTACCATGCATCTTCCAAGCACTACAAGCAGTTCCTTCCCTGACAGACACTGGGGTATTTGCTATGATTCTGTTACTGCCTGATCCAGTAATTATAAAGGTCTCAATGTTATGCTCTTCTAATCAGTCAGGGTGTAGAAAAACTATTTTCCATTTCTAATTGAGCCTTTTAGGCCCAGAGAGACCATGATGCAGAAAGAAGAAAGCAATGTTAACTGGCTAAAAAAAGACACAAACCTGACCGTGTTGGATGTGGAAACTCAGTGGCCTGTGTACTGACAAGGCAAACGGAAACGAGCAAGGATAGCATGGTCAACTGCCTTAAGTAATATTACATTCTCAGTTCTTCTTTTTTCAGGTGTTTTTCTTTGACGTTTCTTTGTTATGGTGTGTGTTTTTTTAATTTATTTGATATTTTTGCAGATTATAGTTCTTCTTAAGAAACACAATATCAAACTCCTTTGAATTTTGTAATACAAGAGCCACCAATCATATGCTGTCAGAGTATACAAGGGCTTGTATAGCCTGTGTATTTCTGCTCCATAAAAATCACTATAATTTATAGGACAGGGCCAACTTCATTGTTTGCTTGTATCTAATACACCAGCATTCTCCCCACTATCTCGGAACTTTAGATAAAACCACAAGGTAAAAATAAACATAATCCATAAAAAATGGAGTTCCCTTAGAAAAACATCCACCTTTCAGGTACACGACATCTTTCACAATTATCTCATTTGACATTTACTTTTTGCTGTAATAGTCTACATATCAGCTCACACCATGGAAAACCAATCTCCAGCCTTCAGCAGGTGGCAAAAGAATTCAGTCTGAATAAACTGATTGTCTGGGCAAGTTAGATGTCTGAACTTCCTCCAGTTTCAGAGGAGGTATTTTACCGTGGAGATACACTGAAAGCACTATGCATATTACATTTTTATCAATTACAAAAAATGGACTATTTCTATTATTTTTTATGAAATGAAATTAAACATACCAAGACAGTTTATTGTTATAAGTTTTATAAATTTGCCGTTTAGATTTTCTGGAATTTTAAATGGAATCTGGTAGTTCAGACTTTTTATTCTAGAAATCTCTTTTTTAAACTTGTGTTCCAACATACAGCCTTCTTACTTAATTCACAAGACATTTAAAAGAACTCAGTCTTCTGTTTATAGCTTGGTTGTCAAATAATTATGATTTGTTTCTTCATTAAAAAACTCTACAGTTATATTTTCTTAATGAACCCCTCACAATTTACATTTTCAGAATGTGAAGTTTCCTTGCATTTCATGAAAAGAAGAAAAGAAAGAAGCAATCCCGCCCCTGTGAGTTATCTCAGTGATCAGTACAACGTTTCCTCCCCTGTGTGGTGGATGGGGGATTCAGTTCATGCCTAGTACCAGGTTTTACATCCCCAGCTGTCTGTTCTCCTCATGCTGTGCCTGCTGCTTCTTCAATAAAAACGTGCTCTCACACCATCTGATACAAGCGTTGTCTGATAACATTTTAATAGATAATCTCCTGCATCACTTTAGCTCCCCACACCCTTCTGCTCTTCAGCTACTCTTGTCACTTAAATCATGAAATAAGCCTTTCCTGGCATGTTGGTCACCTCCACCACACTGTAGCCAAGAAATAGTGTCAAGATGCATTTGTTGAGCTAATTTTAACACTTTACATTTCTAGAAATGTTCAGATTAAATGGGTTCCTCCAATCCTTCTGTCTGTGCCTAAAATAAGGGGACAAGAGCAATTCAAAAGGGAGCTCATTTTCCTTCTTCAATATTTGCATGGGGTTTCAATTACATGTATGTCTGTAGGCATGTTGCTACAACAAAGAGGGATGTATTTCCCACTTCTTTAAACTGACCATAGGATGACCAGCCAAATGTTCTATGAAAGGAAATGGTCTTTTTTGACATTCTAATGGAGTCCTCTGTTTAGTCCTAGCTGAAATAAATTCCTTCTGTGATTTTCTTCACTATTATTTTAAACGAGCTTAAAGAATGAAAAAGGCAAAGCTGATGTTCAGCCTTTCACAAGACTTAAAGTTTTGATCAGCTGATAGAAAAGCCTGGAGTTGTAGGGGTGTTCTTGCAGCTCCCATGCTCATCTCAACAAGGGGCATTTTCACCACCAAGGCCAGTCCATTCATTACACAGCAAAGAATGAAGGCAGGAAATAGTGGTCATGTGGGTTCTCTGCTAATGGAGACAACAATGACTCTTGGACAAACACTTGAGAAGCAGAAATGAAAAAGCTTCCTGAGTTTCTTTATGAAGGTAAAGAATAAGCATGGCAACCTTTACATGGCTGATAAAGCAGCACCCTCACAGTGGAAAGCAGATTATAGAAGAGAACATTTAAGAAGTGGCCTTTTAAATATGAAAATTAACTTGCTTAGAAAAAATAGTATGTAGTTATGCATCTCTAATCAGAAACACAACAATCTGAATTGAGAATATACAAGTCAAAGAAAGAAATACATACATGGTGCGGAGAACAAAGCAGTTCCTGTGGAGCAAAGGAACCACTACCAAAAACTCAATTCTCTAAGATTTCCTGACCTGGGTGGAAACGCAGACTTGGAGTACATAAGGCAAATGACTCAGACCAGCTTGTAAAAAAGCCTGCAGGGAATGCAAGACGGAAAAGATGGTGGAAACATATGTGGAACATTTTCTGTTAAAGCAAATGAATTGAGAAGAAAATGTATTCTAGGATGATTCTGAAGAACTGCAATGCCCTGGCTTCCAAGAGAGCATTCATCAGCAGCATGATCTGTTGACTGAAGGATGGGCATATAGATAATTTCAAACCAATTCTACATCATAAGAAATTGATTTATAAATCTCCTCATCAGTACTATGAAGATTCTTTAACTTTTCTATTGTTTTGAAAAAAAGCTACCTCTTGAACAAAAGGTTGGGTTGAATTTCAGTAGCACTTTATTGTCAGGGAAAGAAAGAAACAACACACAAATATGTCAAAAACCTGGACAAAGGCACCAGTCTGACTGTAGAGAGGTGCTTAATCAGGATCTAGAATGTAATTGAGAAGATCAGTCTATCTCCCTGTAGATACATTAAATATGATGCTATTCTCTTGAGCCAGCTCCAAGAAATTGGAAGATTGATAGCTCAAACAAGAAGGTTAAACACAGCTATGGTCTTGTGTACTTAAAACAATTTCAGTTTATGAATCATAAACATTGTTTACCCACTTCTCTGAAAAGGAATTGATAATGACAGGGTTGGACACTGTGACTACTTTCCACTTGTAAAGCAAAACTCTTTTGCAATCATTTACAGTTATTGCTGCAATTCTAGAGGCTAGAATAAGAGAAATAAATATTATTCTTCATAGTGACTGGAGTTTCCCAGTTTTAATTCAACTGAATTTTTATAGATTAAACCCCTGAAGTGAAAGCCCTAATACAGATTCCTGTGCAATATCTTCAAAGTCAGCAAAGTGGCCTATAAACAGAATATAGGTTTTTCAGTTCAGTTAAAACCTAACAGGATAATTTATTCATTGACCAGTGAAAAGTGTGATTAAGGCTATGATCTGAGCTTCTGAAATAGAAAGATGCACAAGGAGATAGCTTTAATCAGTGACTCAGTTTTTACCATTTGCCTTCTCAGTTCTTTTCTTTGTTAGGTTAACAAGCCCCTTGTTTAAATCACCTCTGTGATATACTCATTGCTCTTCTACAGACTCAGTTCAGTCGATCTTTATCTTTTTTTGAAGAGCAATGCTCAAACTGGATACAATGCCCCACTCAAAGCCTGGCTTTAGCCCATGCCTTACTTCCTGTGTCTTATAGCTGATATCCTTATTTATGTGTTTGCCTTTTTCGCAATTGTATGACAACTGTTGTCTCACATTCAGCTTGTGGTTCACTGTAACCTTTCATGCTTTTCTGCAGACACATTACTCCATCAGCATCCATTATCTTGGCTTTGTGCAGGTGTTTCAGAATGGTATCTTGCACTTGTCTCCAATGAACTGAATCCCATGCTTTAGGCTGATCCTATGAGTGTTCACATTAACTTTGAATTTGGTTTAGACTCTGCACTGAAGTCCAGATTACATCCAACATGGTACACCTGTAATTGCTCCCAGTTTAGTCTCACTGAGGGACTCACATAGTAAAGCACACTCTTTATCTCGTTTGCTCAGATGGACAGGCCCATTAACTCCCCAGGGATTTGTTTCAGGCTCTCTGAAGAGACAAGGAAAGTATCTCTGCCACAGTGCACACTGATCATGTTTTCAAAAATAACTCCATAACCAGCTACTTCTAGGGCTATAAAGGTTATTCCAAGGTAGAGGGACAGTAGGGAAAGAGCAGTCAAAACCCAGCTACAATAGTAACACAGACTAACTAGATTTAAACTGCAAACACAGAACAAAAGGATACAGTGATTTTAATAATGTAAGAAAGATCTTCCCCCACTGTATTCCCATCAAATCCAAGAGAGAAAACTGTAGCTTGCACAGGAAAATTCATATAAAAACAATGAGCATCAAAGACTAACACCTGCTTTACTGCAAAAGAGGAGTCACAATCATGGAGGGAAATGTGTGTGTAATTATAGGTACCAGGAGCAGGAGAACATGGCAAAGAATATTAAGGAAGATTATTGTATGGGTAGGCTAGAGAAATCTCATTCTGGTTTATTTTCTTTCCTTAATTCCTGAAGTGTAATGACTTGTATGAGATTTAAAGTAAATTGTCCAAAAAATATAACAGCAACGTGCTCATTAAAACACACAATATTTTCCTCCAAAGCTGATACTCTTAGGATAATCTACTACAAAAATTTTCTCAAACATATTAGACAACTCCTTTTCACACTGCATAAATGGCAGCAAGAATGTGAAAAATGGACAAAGACCTCAGTGTAATAATATATAACAATTACAGGTGGTCAGAACTTAACTTGAAAGCAACTCTAAGGTTTGGTGGACCAATAAGCTAAGGCACATGATGTGCCTTGTGCTCACTGGAGCCACAGAAGGTTTTAAAAGTCACAATGCAGCCCTTTATGATGCCTCATGGTACCCACAGCCCTCACTCAGATGCCAAGATTCCTCCTACAGCCCATGGGGAGTCCTCAGCACCCATGAAAGTGAAATACACAATGTGGCATGCTGAGAAAGGAGCCACACAGCTAGCAGTCAGATCAGCCTTCAGAGGCAGTTATGTATGTAACTCCAGCCCAGGAGAGATACCAGCTTCCTCTTGAGATTCTTGGTTGTAAACTCTCTCCTATGGTTTGTTGCCTAAGACATTTTATCCCTCTCCCCTCTGCTGTTTCTCCCCCACTCCAAACAACCAGCTCGGGAGAGCTCTAAGTATGCAATGCAGTTAGGAAGTGAGAGAGCTATCAAAAACGTTCCCCCTCCCCTGAATTAAAGAGAGGACGCTGCATGCCACCTCTTCTCCAGCAGTCATTCTCTCAGTCTCTCAGGCTCTGCAGAAGTCTTTCATTTTTAGGACTTATAGCACAGAAAGATGAGTATCAACCATCCTCATCCATTGAATCATAACCTAGAATGGTTTGGGTTGGAAGGGACGTTTAAAGGTCTCTTAGTCCACCCCTCTTCAACGAGCTGGGACATCTTCAACCAGATCAGGTTGCTCAGAGCGCCGTCCAGCCTGGCCTCAAATGTTTCCAGAGATGGAGCATGCACAGCCTCCCTGGGAAACCTGTTCTGGTGCCTCACCACACTCATTGTAAAAATTTCCTTCTTTATATCTATCTAAATCTGCTCTCTTTTAGTTTAAACTAAATTATCCCTTGTCCTATCACAACAGGCCCTGCTATAAGTTTATCCCCATTGTTCTTATAGGCCTCCTTAAAGTACAAAAAAGGCTGCAATAAGGTTTCCCCTAAGCCTTCTTATCTCAGGCTGAACAACCCCCACTCTCTCAGTCTTTTGTCACAGAAATGTCCCAGCCCCCTGACTATTTTAACAGCCCTCCTCTAGACCCACTCCAACAGGTCCATTTCTGCCCTGTGCTGGGACCCCAGAGCTGGATGCAGTTTTCCAGCTGGGGTCTTGCAGAGCAGAGCAGAGGGGCAGAATCCCTTCCCTCATCCTGCTTTGGATGCAGCCCAGGGCACATTTGGCTTTCTGGGCTGTCAGTGCACATTGCTGGGTCACATCCAGCCTCTTCTCCATCAGCACTCCCAAGTCCTTCTGGTCAGGGCTGTTCTCGGTCTGTTCATCCAACACTCTGAGGGCAGCAGGGAGCTGCTGGTAACTTGTGGGCCTGTCATCGTTGAGTGACAGGGTCAGAACAATGAGTTTGGAACAGATATGCAAAGTACATCACCACCCATGAAACAGAAGTACATGTGGGTTTTGAGATCCTTATTCTGAAAAGAGGATGTCTCATCCCCAAACGTGTAGTAACATAAAGGTTATGTCTATGTTCTCTTGAAACTTCTAGCATTTTTTTAAACACATCCCATAGAGAAGACTCTTACCACATAAAAAAAAATCATCCTAAATAATCCACACTGATATTCTACTTCCGAAACGAGAATTCCTTTTAACTCCATAAATTGCAAAGGAAAATAAATAGATTCCCATCCACCAGGCGCACACCCATTGTCCCCGCGCCCCCGCAGGGTCCCCGCACAGCCGAGCTGCCGCAGCCCAGCTCGGCTCCCAGACTCCGTCGCCACCTCGGAAGGGAGCCGGGGTTGCGGGATGGCTTTGCGGTACCGGCGTGCGGCTTCCTCGAACAAAGCGCGAGGCAAGTTCCCGGGAGCCGGTGCCGTCGGGGCACAGCGCTCCGGGCCTGTCCCCGCGCTGTCCCCCCGCGGGCGGCGGCCGGGGAGGGGCGTCGGCGGGGGCAGCCCCCGAGCATTGATACCCCCCGTGCCGGGCCCGCCGCGGGCAGCCGGGGAGCGCGGAGCCGCCGCGCACCGCACAGCGCACCGTGAGTGCCTCGGGACAGAGCGGAAAACACCGGGGTGCGTGGGGAAAACCCTGTGCGGGGGGAAAGGACGGCGCTGCCCGCGGCCGGGTCTGATGCCGCTCGCAGCTGTGATGCCGCAGCCGGCGGGTGCGGGCTCCGGCTGCTGCCGTCCAGTTACGGCTTCCTGGCCGGGGTGGTCCCGGGGCGGAGCTGGGGGATGGACGGACACGAGCGAAAAGCCCCGGGGGTTACGAGCCTGGAGGGACAAGCCCGCTCCACTCCCGGCTCGGGCTG
>VZTG01003880.1:950666-993450 GCA_013397845.1 Melanocharis versteri
CGAGGCGCAGCTGCGCCTGCTGCCCGACCCCGGCCCGGCCACGCCGGCCCCCGCCCCGGAGCCCACCGAGGACCCGGCGCAGACCTACTGCGCCGAGCGGTGGCACTCGCTGTGCAGCTTCTTCGTCGGCTTCTGGGAGGGCTGAGCCGCCCCGGCCCGCGGAAGGGAGCGCGGCCGCCCGGCCCCCGCACCCGGACGCTCCCGACCTCGCCTGCCCTCAGCCTCCGCCGCCAGTGCCTCCCGACTCTGTCCGCTCTCCTCTTTTACTCCCCAATAAAGCGGTGACTATTTTGTGACAAGAAGCTCGCGTAATTCTTTGTCTTGTCAAAGCCCTGTAACACCTGCGGCACTGTTACACGGCTGAACAGTGTGTGGCTGACCCGGGTGAGAGCACTTAGGCGTAGCTCGTGCATTCAAGTACATTAAGGCTTTTCAAGGGACATAAACACGAAGAGGGGGCCATTCCCTCACCAAAATCATTCTCTACGAGCCTGAAGTTTAAAGTTACGCTGGAATCGCCCAAGTAGAAAACCGTTCATTTATACCAGAATGAGAAACAAGTGAGACCTCACTAAACAGTAAGTCCTAGAAAAACCTTTCTTGCTGACAGAGATTTCACAAGCTACATGAGCCAATCCTGTCCTGTTTCCCACAGAACAGTTGGTCAACTGGCTCCAAACAGGAACTTGAACAGAGCTGGGTGAGAAACCAGCTGTGAAGAGAAAGGTTGAGAAACTCAGAAGCATCTAGGTACACGAACTGGATTTGGGAGATGAATGATATTTCACCCAGCTAATGGCATAGTGTTGAAGTAGGCAAGTTGTTTTACAAGGAGGAAGAGGGGTTTGAGAGATACTTTATCCACACAAAATGTGGTACATTTTGGTAAGGAAAGCTGAAGTTTTCCTCAGCTGCCTGGGGTCCTACACAGCCCCAGACACCTGCCCATGACCAGCAACAGTTGCAGACTTTCTGCACAGTTTTAAGGATGGCTGTGAGAAGGCCACCAAGAAGTAATCAGGACCTGCCCAGTGGCTCTCACAAGGATCAGGGCTGTTGCATGCAGCTCTTAGTGCCAAGGTGATTTCATTTACAGCAAGAAGCTGGATAATGTTCAGCAGCACTATGCAAAAGCTTCATCATCACTGTATGTAACTTGGATGACTATTTTTTTTTAACAGCTGCTCACTTTTCCTTCATGTGCCTGTCACCCAAGCAGCCACAGGACGGGCTGCTGGCCAGAGCATTGCACAGTACCTTACAATAATGCTCAGCTTTGTTTTACTTCCATGGCCCTGGCACAGCAGCTTTGTGCAGTGCTACTAGAGCTTGCATTTCTCACCATCAGATGCAAAGGTGGAACACCATGGCAACCAAGCTGATTACCCACATCATTCTGCATTTAAAAACCCAACTAGGAACTCTGAACAAATTCATTGTTTACCCAAGAGGGAGAAGAAAGAAGAGGATCCCTTTCTCTATGTTTAACCACAATAGTCCCCTGATTCTCAAAAATAGCTCAAAGTCTTCCTTTTAGCACCAATAACTAATGAAATACAACAACCCAAGGGACTATATTAATTGCATTTACTGCCGTTAATAACACCAATGCCTAGTGCTGAATAGCAAACAAATACTCATTTTTTCTACTGAAAAACTGATCTGCAGATCCCAAAGGCTGGAAAACCACAGTGAGATCCTCAGATTTGTTTTTAAGAGGGAAGACCATAGCTTTTTGCTTCCTATCTCAGCATTTTCATCCTCTCCCATGATTGGTAACAGCTGCCACCACCAGATAAGGCAACCAAACCAGAAACACTTTGTAGCCAAATCTTCACTTCCAACAGAAACTGTTCCTTTTAGTCCCATGGCGGCTCCACAAGATGTACTCGTTACACTGCCCACACCCACTCCCCACCCCCGGATTTAGTTTAGCACCCCAAATCTGCCCATGCACCCACTCTGCAGCCACCCTTTACCTCCACTCTCCCGTTGCAGCTGTAGCAGCCCTTCACCACTGCTCTGGTTCCCGGCTTGGCTAGCTCCTGCTATCCCATCCTTCCCGCCTCAGCACCTCCTGACTGTCCTCAGCAAGAAGAGCCAGTGTGGCCAACCTGCCAGACCCAAACCCTGACTGTTTATCCTGTTGCCCTGATAAACTCTTCCCTCCCAGAGGAAGGTGGTCCTGGGCATAATCAACCTTTCCCGCATGCAGCTGCTGCTTGGGTTGTCATCACAGGGGTGCTGCCAGCTGACATATCAGGACACTGGGTGTGTTTTTCAAGGAAAAGCATAAGTTACCTTAAACCAAAAACTATTGATGTTTTAGCTTCTGGAAATTGAACTCTTAGAGCAGATTTCAGAGGCAAAAAAAAAAAAAATCATCTTTTTGCCATATTGCACACAGCATTGTTTTCTTTCCTCTGGCTGCTGAGCTCATCTCGGTATCTGGACATTCCAACAGAATCTCAAAAGCTGGCAATACCATTTCTTGATTTTCCTTTGCAGAAAAATCAGTGATGCTGGATCCGGGCATGCAATTAGTGTGTCTGGCTTTAATTGCTCTCTTTATGCATAGAAAGCCCTTGATCCTATGAAATAGCACTAATCTCTCTTTCACCACCTTCTGATTTTGAAGGAACAATTAGAAGATGTTACTCTAATTTGCAAGGTTAAAGAAGGCAGTAAGCTGTCTTGCTGTGTGTAGCAATCCTTTCCCATAAAGTGACATCAAAAATTAATAAATGAAATGGAATAACTCTTTCATGACTGTCTGAGCAGAGCTTCTCCCAGGATGGGTCAGGAGTTGCAGACCCCAGACTTTGAGCAGTTCAGTCTTTTGTCCCAGTCCACAACAGGAATTACTCTTTCCTGGGTCCTGCACTAGGCACTTCCTTCTGGAAAATGCTGATTTTCCCTCTCGGTCATGTCTTCACAATTCCTCTGAATTCAGAGGTTCAACAAGTGAAATCTGCTCAGGCATAATTCAGCCCTCACCTCTACCAGCTGTCCTTGCCTGTATTTGCATATTTAATGTTTCCACATGTAATCATTTGACATTGATGTTTCCTACCTGAGTTTATGACCAACCTGTGCTGGGGGAGCCTGCAAAGGGATGCAATGTTTTTGGAGATCTGTGGTGCAATTTAAAAGCCATCAGACTATTAACAAATATGAATGAGGCAAAGGCACAGAAAGAAACAAAAGGAAAAAAACTGAAAAAGAAAAAACACAACTATTCAAGTTGGAGCTGGTTGGATAACGGAACTGAAATCTTTGGGAATCTCTCTTTAATTGCTTCCGACATATTTCAGGCCTCCCTTGTGCTGTGAGCCCTAAGACTTACTGTAAAGCCAAGCAGCACATGAGGTGAGTGAATGGCAGGCTTTGTCAATTTGCCAAACAACAGATCCCCTCCTTTGTATTAATCTGGATTTTTAAGAATTCCAAGCCCAGTTCATGAACACAGCTACATGAAAGAGGCTTTTAACCGTACAATATTACAGAGTTTAGATTAACTCTCCCAGCCCTCACACTCCTTCCTTACATGGAAGGGATCTGTTAAGTACAAGTATGAATAAAATATCTACAGCTTTAGAAATAATTTTAGGGTTTAGCCTCATCCGGTCTGTGCTGTGCCTTGTGAAGTGTGGACAGTCTGCACTGCCTCTCAGAAGGCAGATATTTTGCCCAATTTATTTCAAGCCCTCAGCAGGTTAGTGATGCACATTTCTTGGAGGGGGAGGGCGTGAGAGGGGCGGCAGGCGAGCCCGAGCTCAGCCCGCATTCCTGGCGGCTGAACAGCAGCACGGCAGAGCACCAGGCTCTGATGGAACTCCGCTCCAGCCTTCCCATGGGAGAGACCCCCGGGCAGCCCCGACTCCCCCAGGCTCTCACAGCCCCGGCCAGCAGGGACAGACATGAGGGTTGGCCCCGGGGCCTCAGCACCCCAGGGAAACACACAGCTGCTTCACTGACAGAAAAGAAAAATTTATATATATATATGTATATATTTATAAATTATATCTCTTTATTGATACGTTTCAGAGCTCTGTCCTTGCTGCTTGCCCTAGCGCCCAAGACAGGCACATGCATTTATTTAACAAGGGCTCTGCTGCCTGCTGGGGCACACAGCACCATCCCACACCAGCACCTGGGCGTGCGGTTCACTCACCCATTTTACACCCACTCTTGAGCTGTTGGACCAGCTCGAGAAGCTTTTGTGTTAATCTGTTAGAGGAAACCTAGGAATAATTGCTTCATGTAAAATAAGACTTCTTAGGACTAAGTTGTAGGTAATTTTAGACTCTAGCAAGACATTATTTTCTATTTAGACTGGCATAAAATGAGAAAATATTTGATGGAAATGTCATGGTAAAACATAGAACTAATTTCTTATTACACGTTCACAAAGTACTAAAATATCTATTAAACAAAGGAAATCCATAGGACAAAATCTGGTCCAATTATAGAGATCCAAATCCTAAAATGTAAAATTGTATGTAATATCTACTTTAGCACACATTCTTAATTTAATAAAAAAAGGTCTTAAAGCATTTTATTCTCCAGATTATTTACAGAACCCCTATTTAATCTGACCACTGGACTCAGCAGATATTCTCTCAGGAGTTAATTAAAGTCTTAGGTCCCAAAATGTCTATAGGGCTTGAAATCTTGGTTGGAAAAGAACAAAAAAGTCCTATAGTAATTTTTTCTTTTCAGCCTGCAGTTGTAACTAGAAAATACATGAGATGCATCATTCTCAGAGTTGGTTTAGTGAAAAGCAGGAGAAGAAAGTGTAGTGGCTAACCTTTTAAAGCTGTGCTTCTTTTCAATTTAAAAAAGTACTGTGCACTTCTCAAAATCACCGATCTTAGCAGCAGCATGATTTGCACTAACAGGAATAAATGTAGCCTCAACTCCGTGTGTTTGCTGCTTCGTTTTTAATTTTAAGAGCAAACCCTTCCAAAATTATGAATAAATTTATCACCAGTATCCTTTTGATGGGAAAAGAGTAACAAGACAGCCACACAAGAGAGTATTATTTCGTGTTAGTCGAGACAAGATGTTGAGGATTTAGAGCTGATCTTTTGTTTCTGCTGGAAGACAAATGGTATAAAATTTATATGCATGCTTCTATCCTGACAGCAAAGGGCTTCAGCACGACTCTGGCTGAGAGCTAATGGCTCTTGGGGATGCTGCTCTCTGAAGTCCCTCGGCATGAAATGGTCTCTTGCAATTCATCTCCCGTTAATAGCAGCTCCAAGACTACAGTCTCTTTTTTTAAAGTTCTTTTATCCCCGGCTGAAGCTGCCTGTGTTCTCATTGCAGCCGAGAGGGTGTAGTGCGATGGATTTCTCCCCTCGGCTCTATTCTCTCGCAGCCCTCAGCAGACGTCGGGACAAGCTGGAGGCCCTATGGAAAGCGGGGCCTGATGTCATCCCACCCAGCACGGGGCCAATGAACGCCTGCAGCCCCCGCCCCGCCACACACGGACACACCGACAGCATCCCAATGCCCTGGGGGCTCTCTAGGGCTCTATCAGGCCGTGGCAAATGGCAGCTGCGACGGGGCGGCTTCTCTCAAGGGCATCTGAGCCGGGAACATCGTGGCCATGTAGGAGAACAGCAGCAGAAAACAAAAAGTAGTTGGGTTTTAGAGGGAAGTTATTATAGACCTAAGGGAGACAAAGCTTCTGTTTTAATTTCTGGGAGACAAGGTAGCCCTGAGGGGGGACAGCCATGTGCAGGGGGCGCCTATGGGGACAACAATGACTGGGACACCGAGAGGAGCCATCTGGCCCTTTCTGCCAGCACCAGGCTGGTGGGGAGAGCCCAAATCACCTGGCATTGATTGCATTTTTCCTTTTAATGTGCCCATGCGGTAAACATGGCTTAGTAATGAAATAACATCACAAAATTAGGAGTCAATGCCCAATGCTACCACATAATCTGTGACAGCTTGATCTGCCTTTTACATAGGTCCTCCTCACCTGCAATGGTTGTGCCGACGTTTCATTGCCTTCTTCATGCTCTTTGCTCCCTCAGGAGATCAGACTCTGATGCTCATGTACGTTTCCACCTCTGTAGTTCCTCTGCCCACAACCTGATGGAGTGGTGGGACTCTCAGCAGTGCTACTTTCTTTCAAATTATTCGAACTAAGGTGCCAGTGTGGAGTAGAGTTCTTGAGGGAAATTGGGAGCTAACCCCTGAAAGAGGTTAATGAAAATATTTCCATCACGTATCAGTTGCAGTAGAAGCCATTTGCACTTGAGAGGAAGCACCAGCTAATTTTAAAACAGTGGAAGTGAGAGTAAAATTTGGCATAGGTAACTCAGAAGATAAGGCTGGAAAAGTCATAATTTCATGAAAAAGGATAGCTCATTTATTTTTTTATTATTACAGTCTAGGTAAGGAGTAAGTACATATAAATACTCTTTGTAAATTTGAAACAGTGGTTTGTTGGATACCCTCTCTTTTCTAGGCACCTTGGGAATCCTGTTCAGCACGTGCTTGTGCCGTTTACCCAGGTGTCCCACACAGGCACCCCAAGGCTGGGAAACATTGTGAGGGGTGCGTGGCCATTGTCACTCAACACAGCAAACTGAAGCCATCTCCAGTCTAGTGACAAGCACAAGCTGTATTTTAGCAAGGCTAGATGATCACCATTGAGAAAAAAAACCCAAACGTGGTCCAAATCTTATGTAGGGAGGGGGTGAAGGGGCAGGGATTTAAGGCTAACAGAGTTTTCAGCTAAGTTTCTATTGATTAAATTAACCTTTCCAAGACCTTCAATAATTGCTTGAGGCTGTAGAAAGGTAGCTTCTGTCAGATCTCTTTAACTCCTAGGGACAACTTTTGTGGACTCTCATAGAAATGCATTATCATTCCACTTCGTGTGCATGTCTGTGTGAGCTCACCCCAGTGAAGAGCTTCCTTCCCTGAGCAAAACAGCTTTTACAAATGCTGCTGCTCTTGAGTTGCATTAAACGTTGTAGCTGGAAGAAGTCAGAGCAAGAAGTATGATTTCTGCTAGGTCTGTTAAACCATCACAGCTGTGCCACTGCCAAGACTGACTGGAAAAGCGTAGGATGTAAAGGGAGAAAGCCCCCACTGCCTCCCAGTCTATTAAAATGAGCCACAAACACAATACTGATGTGGTAAGTCAGGGCAATATGCAAATGGCTGCATGTCCCAGAAACCCTAATCCTATCAAGAATGCAGAAGATGTTAATTTGACCATCTTTCACAGCTCATAAATCTATCTGTAGCAAAGCCAGGCTGCCAGATGTCATCCACTAGCACTTCTTTGAGGCTAGCAGTCTCCGCATAGACGCCCAATCATGCCTCAGTAAAGACCAATAAAGAGCATTGTTTGTGTGGCCTGAGAGCAGCTTCTCACATTTTGCTACAATAGAGGAAAACAGTGGGAAATGTGAATGACTGATTGGCAGAACTGGTGGTCTTGGTTGTCCTGCTTTCCACATATGGAGCTATAGATTTCACATGCATTTTTCATCAGCAGCATGCAGATTAGTCTACCTTGTCCTCAACAGCTAGTGGTGTATGTTCCCCAACTTAAGCTTTTGAATCCTAAACTATAAATACAAGCTGGACTCAGTTCCTTTTCTCTCAGGCAGATACTCCTTATTTACTTCATACTACTTAAAAGAGCAAACAGCTTTATTATGATGTGATCTTACCACTAAGATTTAACATCGAGAATAAAAATATTCTATTTCAAAGCAAGGAAAGGTCTGTAAATAAAATACCTCTAGAACGATATACTCATTTTATCCTTCTCAAATACAAGCTTTAAAATTACCAGTTGCAATATAGCTTCTTTAACACCCGCCAGAATTAATCTAATTTTTACAATGAGGGTGGTATAACAGTGGCACAGGTTGCTGAGAGAGGTGGTAGATCACCCATCCTTGGAAACGTTCAAGTTGAACAGGGCTCCCAGCAACCTCATGTATTTGGAGATGTCCCTGCTCGTTGCAGAGATTTGGACTAGATGAGCTTTAAGGGTCCCTTCCTACCCAAGCCATTCCAGGATTCTATGATAATTTGCTTTTAAAAGGTGTATATTGAAAGCACCACAGCAGATATTTTTGTGTGAAGTTACCTGGGAGCAAGGTGGGTGAACCTCACTTTTATGAACTGAAATGTCTTTCAGCTTCTCAGTGAATATTGTAACTATCACAGAACTCCACGTCAAATCACTTTATTACAGAGTTGGGCTGAAAAAAGAAACGAGACAAAATTATAAAGAATGCTGTAGAGAAACAGGAATTTCCAGCAATAAAAATGACACGTGACTGTCTGCTACTACAGGCACAGACATCCCCATGGAAACTGCTGTTCATTTAGGATGTGTGCATTGCTGTCACAAGCCAGCCACATCACTTCATTTTAGATCATGAAGCCCCAGCCCCACAGGACAGATTTCCTACGCTTGTTCAGATCAGACATCAGATGGTTTAGAGAGGGGCAGGGTCTGAACCAAGAAGCTGAGGTGCTTAATGCTGGCAAATCCCTGCTCTCTGCAACGAGGGAGACGGTGCAAAAGGCAGCCACAGTTAAATAAATACTTCTCATGGGTCTAAAGAGACAATGCTACAAAAAAGAAGAAACCTGAATAGAGCCAGTTTTAAGACTAAAGGACATAATGAATTTGCCTGGGAAATCCTGGTTGCATTTTACCATTAAAATTAGATATGACAAGGGAGACTTGTGTCTGAGTATGAGATGATAAATATTCTGCTTGATAACCTTAAAACACTGTATTGCTAAATTATGGTATAAATATAGTTCTGATTAATTTTTCTGAAACTAACAGAATTACGAGGCAAATGTGTGTTTACAGATATGAGATAGTTCATTATGCTAAAGCTAGTAGATTTGTGAGTTTATTTTAACAGTATTTTAAGTAGGTTAAAGATGCTGAACCACAAACTCCACAAAATCTGTAATGTAAATTCAGTCCAGTGAAGGAGACATACTAAGCACTATTTTGTAGTGTTTTTTTTTTTTTTTTAAAGGAGAATATGTTATTTATTGATATTGCAATAAAACATCTGTAATACATAACAATGCACCCTATTACACAATCAATAATATTTAAGCTATTAATTGTACAAAGTCACACCATTATTCTTTCTTCTTTACAAAAAACTAAACACAACTGAAACTTGATATATGAAATTTTTAACTCATACATTTTGTTGAACTCCTTTACTGAAAAGCTAGTATTTCTGAGAAAGGGGAGGGCAGTCTCAGAAGACAGAGAGGAGGCATACCTAAACCCAAGAGTTCATGGATTATTTTGTATGAGTCCTTGGCCTTTAAAATTTGCCATATGTACAAGGTTCTGAGATCTCTTGCGAAGTATTGTCGTGATTTCAGTATTTCTGCTGGACTATGTCCCTACAGCAGACACATGGTACTTACATGAATAAAACTATCCAAAACTTTAAAGCACGTCCCTGAATAAGTCTATTTACAGTAAGTGTGAAATTTTCCTTTAAACTGAAATATTCCACTTAACTGCTCCAGGTCTGAAAGTACTATTATTTCTTTCTGTATTTTATAAATATCTGTTCTTTTTATTACTGTTTCCAAATTTATAATTGACTAAGAACACTTTTAATAGCAGGTGGTATTTCAGAAGTGCTTTGGAATATGGTCTAATACACAATTACATAAAAAAGCAGGTTTCCATATTTGTCCAATCCTATCCATAATGGGTGATTCCCATTAGAATTCCCCCCTGGGACTTACCTGCTCTGTGCTACTATTGAGAATTGCTTGAAATGAGCTAGCTCATCATTCTGCCTCTCCATCTCATTTTGAGTCTGATTATACAAATGCCAAGAGGCTTTTAAAGCTACTCAAAATGCTTACATGGCATATATACGTAGGATGTTGGATAGAAGGTTCACCATAAGGTTTTATTTCAGAAATTCAGCAATCTGACACACTTAAGAGCAGCACACTTCTCTAATTTTGCATCCTTACCAAGACAATTGGTGCCTTTCACTCTAATTTAGTGTGGACTATTTCAGACCTTGTGGTGTACCACTGACCTGATTTTCTCTTATTGTAGTTGCCACCACTCTGAGATGCTCGGTCAATTACACACATCCACACCCCTACTCTCTCTTTTTTTTTCTCAAGGTCTGTTCTGCACCTTTAGAAATCCATCTTTCTAGTAATGTGCTAAACCTCCATTCAGAGGTTTACACCCAATAGGAGAATGTTTTCTTAAAATCTTATATTTTTGCAGTTTCTAGTGCATTTTCACATTACTAATCTTTTGAAATAAGCGTTAACATTAGTCCATTTAGTTTGAAGTCAGATTTATTTCACTGTCTGTTTACTTGGTTTAGAATCTTTGCATTAAATAACACCTTCTACATAATGCGCTTCAGGGGCCTCATGTTATTACTGGAACTATCCTGTCTGTAAAGCTGCGTTTATTTATGTATTTTTTGATTATTTATAAATCTTTAAGTTTTAGTATCCAACTGCTAAGTAGGTTTTTTCCCTAAATACTGAATTAGACTTTATTTTATGAACGCAGTTGCTCTCATGAATACTTATTACTCAAAGCTAAGCTCTTTAATTTCAAATCTAATTAGTTGATTTCATGTTTGCAATGCTTCAGTAAAATACTGTCAAATAGGGAACCACAATCAGACATTGGTTATCATATACCGGTTTATTTATTTAAAGATGACACTTTTGGACTGCTCAGTAGCTCACTCTATCATTAATTAAAACAATACTTAATGTAACTGCTGTCAGCTTCTACTTTGACTAATTCAATAATTAAAAGCTATTAGATACAATGTCCCCCTCAGTTGGGTCATAAATATCATACAGACGAATTGATTTTCTGCTACTCGTTTTTGCAACAAAATCTGTTTTTTCCTTTCATGTAATCACAGAATCAGTAAGATTGGAAAAGACCTCTGAGACTGAGTCCAACCTACCTGCTTGATTTATGTACCCTCCTTAATTTACTTACCAGCTTCTTTATCAGGCTAGTAAGAAATTCTACTTCTGTAGGCATCTGTTGATCTATGCCCACAGCCCCACAAAATTGAATAAATTTCTTGTTGTGAAATAAGCTTCCAAATGCATTGCTGGCAAATGTTACCTTTTTGAAGAGCAGCCGGACACCTCTGGCCCTGAAAAAAACAACTACTTCCAAATCCATTTCTCAGGTTACTTCTATCAGCTACACTGTTCAACATTAATCCTTCCCCAGATCTGTACACAGTATTAGCAGCTGACATGAAGCTGCTTTTCCCACTATAAAAGGCTTCAATCACACATTCTTAGGCACTGGTGCATCTTCTTTTGCTCCTTAAAAAAATCTACATTTGTCTTAGATGTTAAGGTTTGCAAACATTTCTGCCGTGATCTTTTGAAAACTCCTAATGGTCCTTACTTAAAAACTCTGCAAGGAAGTGTTCCCCTGGCTGTGTCACTGCACATGTCAGGAGCCACCCCAATCACCTTTGGTGCCACCCAGGAAGATCCCAGCTGAAACACACTCATAAATGAACCAGTTTTATCAAGGTTGCAGATGGAGAGATGGATTTCACCTCCACTTCCTTCGAATTTTCTGCTTGCATTAAAATCCCCACCTCCCCATGTACATCCTACCACTATACAGAATCCAGGTGGATAATTTCATGTGACATACTTTGCTCTTATGCTGTCTGCTGGGGGCTGTCTCTGATAATCAGTGCTTCAAAACCAAAGTTTTGAAGAACTATTGTGCATGGCATTTGCCTTTGGTTTTTAAATCCTATTTCTTTTCTTGCACACACTTTTTCCCAGGTTCATCAATGTTTTGAATTGGTTGCAACTTTCCGCTTCTAAAACCTGTGTATTCTTCTCAAGAGGAGCTCTTTTGAAATCCCTGTAATGTCTACACATCAGCGTTTGTTTGTTTTTTTAAGTCAAACTAAGTTGGGAAGCTGATGTACCATGATTACTTTGGCCAGTCCTAACAATTACATTTGTTATTCCTACCATGCCTTTTCAGTGCTTGTAGGATTTGCCTTTCTTTTTTTGAAGGTAATTATTTCTTCTATTCTCTCCCTCCGGTTTGTCTTCTCTCAGTTGCCAACCTTGCCCTTTTTAGGGCAGAACTTGTTATCCTCAAACCAGTCATCTACATGCTTTTTCTTCTTATTTTGCTTTCTGTTCTGGCTGCCTGTAGCTTTTTCTGACCTAGTGAGCCACAGGGAGAGGGAAGAAACCCCTTGATACTCTCAGAAGCACCATTGCTTATGCTTGCTGCACAGGGGCAAGAAGAGGGACACACCTCCCCTTATGCCCTCGACTGTAGCGCTTCCTTTGCTGGCACCACCTCCACCTCCTACTGCAACTTAAGCACAGCTCCAAGAACCAGAGGGGCAGACCTCAGTCAGTGTCACTGCCGGGTCACTGAAAGGAAGGCAAGAAAGCAGCCTTGGCTGCTTCAGCTCAATACCAATCAAGTCTCTATATACCTTTTCTTTTAACTGGAAGGCAGAAGGAAAGCCACCCATGGGGCTGTTTCCAGCGAAAGAGAAAATCCATTTTATCATATTAAGTTCAGGAGATGGGCTGAAGAAGGGGAAATGGCTCCTAGGCTGCAGCACCCTCACTGGCAGTGATGTTCTGCTGGAAAAGTCACTTTTAAAACTTCAATTTTTTTTTTCAGAGAGTGAGTAAGTGTGTGTACTCATAGATACACACATACACACAGGGCTAATGAGCAAGTTCAGGGTAGAAGAGACAGTGGCAATTCCTTTATACACAGTCATTTGCATTCAAAATGAGTGCCAACGTACCTCTAGAACAGGCACTGTATGGATAAACTTAACTTTTTCAATTATATATGACAGAAGAGTGTGGCTGAACTGTTTTTTTGCTTTCTGAGAACCAAAGTCTAACTTATAAGTAACTTTTTTAAGAAAAGATCCTAATATTTTTAATTTGCTTAGTTGTACCACTTGTTTTTATACTAATTATTTAATTAAACAAAACAAATCTAATGCAGAAAGGTAAGTTATTGTTAATTTTTTTATAACCTAGATAAGTGGAATCTTCAGGAGCAATTTTATCAGAAGTTGTGTTCCCAAGGCCCTTTTAAGATTTTCATTACCACTGATCTTAGCAAACATTTGCTTTCCTGCCCTCTAGTGCTCATGTCTATTTAAGTCTTCTATACAAACCTTGTTTTGGAAACCTACCACCATATAAATGGTCCTACTGAAATAAAAGTACTTACTTATTGCAATACTACCAGTGATCTACATAGTTCCTTCTGTTTTTGCTCATGTGTGTATCACACCCATGCAGTTATCTGAAAGGTAAGACTCTTTAGGTTACTTTTCATTTTACAAAACCAATGTAAGCAAGTTTTCTTTCTCAGTTCTGGACCATATAATGGAGTTTTAAGTGCACAAATTGAAGCTTACTTCTGGGTTTATTACTAAAACATTTTCACTTCTAGCTAAAGCTGTTAGTTATCCGTATATCAAATGACAAGTTTCCACAGTATTTACAGGTTTTCATCCACATTAAAAGCTCTTCCACTTAATGCAATTAATTTTGCCGCCAGTGATGCAGCTTGTTACAGCATTGTGCATGCTTACATTTAAAACAATGGGTTAACATACTACATCTGTAATTACTCCCATGCTACCAGAAAACCAGTGAATTAAATTTATTTAGTGTTAAATGGATATGGAATGTCATACAGTACATGTAAAGACACTTCAAGATGAGTAAAGCAGAACTAATTGCACAAGGGATTAAAGGTTCACCTCAACAGTCAGTATCATCAAATCATTACAGCTTCCATCTTCAGAGTGCAAGGTATGTCATGCAAAAAAAACCAGCTCAAAAAATCCCCAAACAGACAAAACCAACATTGTGGTACCACTTAAAATGCTATCATACCACAATATTTTACAAGACATTAGGTGATCATTCATATAGAATGAAGCATTTTAGCAATAACAAAAAAGTTTTAAACATAATTAACAGATTTTGCATGAACACAAATTCCAGCATTACTATACCTAGGGAACAGGCAACATGCTGGGAGAAAGTACCTAAAAATCAAAGCCTTTTTTATTTATAGCCAATATTACTTTCTGCAAGAATTCTGCAATCTTATTATTCAGTTTCCTCACATAACTGGGTAAGGTTCAATACATTTTTACATAGAGCATAATCACATAACCACCACATCAGCAAGAGGATTTCATTATCTTGACCAGTTACTACATTTAAAACCATGGTAAGATAACATGCCCTGCAAACAAATTGTCTTCTGGGACAGTGTTCTGTATGTAGAAATATTAAACAACTAAAATATACTCCTACCCACTTTAACCCCAAGTAACTTATAATTTGTATTTACATATTTTTGAAATATGTAGGTAAAAACTGCAGATGGCAGAAAAGCAGAATACACACGAGAGCTACAACGGCGCTGACTGAACGGAGGGGCGCAGTCAGGAACCCCAGAGGAGACCTGGACAGGGGCTGTACCTTTCACACTCCTCCTCTGTCAAAGGAGCCTCCCCAGGGCTACCAAAGGCAGCTGCTGCCGTGGCACAGCTGCTCCTCCCCTCCCAGCTGGCTGAGCTGGGAGCAGAACCGTGCAGCCCCACCAGTTCCACTCAGCTGAAAGCAGACAAACACACTCCTACACACCTGCTTCAACCACAGCTTGAATGTTAACATGGAAGAGACACAGGAGATGACACGATGGCTTTTAACATTTCCACCTTGCAAAGCTTTGAGGGCACCAACAGGTAGATTAATCTACCAAAATAAGCATACAAAAAAGGCCAAGTTGTTTGCCCTCATATTAGGAATAAACTATTTAACTTCCTGGCTTAAATGTAAGCAAGAGAAACTCAAGAAAAAACTTCTTGAGGTTAATTTTCCACCTACATTCAAAGAAAATAATTTACTAAAACTGTAACTTGCAAGGTCTACTAGCCTTGAAGTGAGGATACAGGCTAACTATACCTATAGTTAAATAAAAAACTTCAAAAGACATTTTACAGAAACAAAATATGCAACTCTAGGAAGTAGGTGGAAAACCACTTTAAGTATTTGTCTGGAACATTCTATTTTCATAGCCCATCATTCTCAGGAATGTATATTTCATAAATAAAAATACAGAACAAAAATTTGTGTATTCAATCTAAAGTTGGATATTTCTAAACCTCTTCAGATAAAATTTGCTTTCTCTCTCACAATTATGTGACAAAACCTGAAAAAATTGACTTTTCAAATCTATCTTGCATGAGAAAACACAGATGAACAAACCAACATCTGGAAAGAACATTTTGTACAAGATTGCAGTTCTAAAACACTTATATTACAAAGCAATGTAAATAAATACCAGGCTAGTACAAAAGCTCTTATTTACAGTTTTACAAATGAAAACGTTTTCAGTGTAAATGCAGTGTTTTAAAGAACACAATATTAGTAAAATGAGTTCCTGTAAAACCATTACAATTTCTGCTAGATTTGAATGCAGTATTGTATAAAACCATTGTTTCAAGTTAATTTTTGTTTATAATTTAGTACAGCCAAACCCCAGTCTATGCCTGGAATGGTATCTGTTAAAGTGCTGAAAAAGAGGACATTTCTGAAATTTTAGAAAAACATACTGTACATTATTAAAGCTTTATCAAGTCAAAACTGCTATATTTTGTTCACATTTGCTACCACACCACCTGGGAATGGGACGTTTTTCAACAAAAACTTGTAATTATCGGGATGGCAGCCATTGATATCTTTGCATCCAAAGTCTGATGATTTCCCACAAGTAACTTGTCTTAAGCTTCAGTGGTGGCTTCAGGTTTCATAATCTGGTAAGTAATCAAGTATTCTGGATAAGCCTAGAAGAGTGACACACACATTTTTTATTATTATTTCATTCTCTGGATAACTTCAGAATGTTTGTTAGAGAGGAGAAAAAAATTATTAATGCCAAAGGAAAAAAGGGAAAAATGTCAAAGGTAAAAATCCCTGGACCATTCAGGAAACATGCATCCTTTCACCAGCAACCGCAGCTGGAGTTTGTTCTAAGACAAAAGCAAGTCCTAGCACCTCAAACCTAGGAATAAAAACCCCAACGCATTACATGCCTTTGAAAAAAACAAGAGAGTCTGCAAAACCAACCCAAAAGCTATTTACCTGCTCTCCTCTGTAAATGACGTATTCTGCCAATGCCAATCCATTCACACTGGGCCGCCCAGTCACTGAGTGATGTCCTGGAGGAGAATGAGCCATTTTCATCGCACTGAACTGCAGGAAGGACTTGCCCAATGTTACACGACAGAAGAGCAACTGCCTGTGTTGAAAGGGAAAAAGGATCATGAATACACAATGCTTATGACCTTGAACCTTGAAGCCACTTCAGCCAATCTTTGCAGTTCAAAAAATTCTCAAGTTCTGTTTTGCCAAACAAAAGTTACACTCATTTTGGAAAGCTCTAGCCCAAGGAAAGAGTTGGTAGTAATGTGGAAAAATGTTTACCTTAGTTACTGGAAACAGCATGCTTAACAATGTACTCAGAGACTGCCACCACCTTTTCTTTATCTGTTACTTATTTATTTTCATTTGTTTGGGTTTTTCAGAAGAAGTTTTCTATCCCCGCCCCCCATTACTCATCCTGACAACATAATTCACAAGTATTCTAATGCTAGATCTGTATCCAACAGCCAAGTCAACATCAAGGCCAAGTGCAAACTCTAGGTCAATGCAAAATACCTCAGATTAGCATTTGTCAGTTTGTTATGCTGTTTGCACTATTAAAAGACTCAACAAGGGCTTATTTCTGTACGTATGTACATACTGGAATGACAATGGGAACCTGGCATTTTTATAGACCAAGGTTATGTACCATTTTACTCTGCCAAAACGTTTGCTTTTCTTACTCTTTGCATACGACAAACTAAAAATCTCTCCTTATTCTAAACTTTAGAAAGCATGAAAAGACTCTTGACATCCTCTGTAACTCTGGAAGATGATCCTCATTATTTGAGAGTGCCAGAAAAGAGTAAGCAACATGAAAAGGGGGAGAGACTCAAAGGAGGATACTGGAAAGATGACCTTATCCTTGTATACCAATGCAAAACAGTATGCACACAAACACCAAATATTCTTCTGGTTGAAAAGACTGCCACCACCAAAACTGACTCCATGACCTAAGAGTTTATTCTGAACTGATGGTGTTGATAAAACAGAACACATGTTTCTGTTGAAAAGTGGATTCAAGAAGTCAATTAGTGGCAGAATCCACAAATCCACATCTCTATTTCAGTGTGTGAAAAAGCAGTGATGTGAGGGCTAACTGTTACAAAGTACAGCCTCCTCAAAAAAATACTGCATCTGAATATCTCTGAATTTCTCCTTTCTCTGTAACAGGCAATGAACTGAACTCTCATATTGCTGCATCTTTCACATAAGCATCTAGCAGATCCTCTTCACTCTCTGGCTCCCTAAGTCTGACTTTTGTATTAAGTTAAGGGCAAAGATATGGTTAAATGTACTGAAGATGGTTGAAGGTTCTTCAGGACTTAAATGGCAAAGTTTTCTGAAAGTTTCTGTTAGGCCAAGCACACAGAGAGTATTGAGAAGGTTACCAAGCAAAACTTTCTTCAGAGAGAGACTGCTGCACTGATAGTCTAGGACATAATATACAAATGCAAAATCAGATTCTTTTGAGGGACTTACCTGTGGCAAACATAACAAGACCTATCTTTGTGAATTGGACATCCAGTGCCACCTCCAATTCCATACACATACTGATTGCTTTTAGAAGAATTTTCAGCAAAATAAATCCCAGCTCCAAACATGCCGCCTATATAGGCATGTCTCTCATCAAAGCCTTTGTGAATGATTGCATTCACAAACGGGGAGCCTAAGAGAAAGGAAATAAAGTATTGAAAATACAGTACATAGATATTTGTACGCATCACAATTCAATCATCCGTTCCCACTGTGTTGGGAACTATGGAGCCTTCCTTATGAACATGTATCGTGAACTTTGCTCACCAGGACAAACTCTGTATTTGTGCACAGGAAAGAATTTAATTGGCTTTAACTTGCTAATGATAATCTATCTTTACTGGAATGCTGAACAAAACTAACTTACCAACTTATAAAACCAAGAAAACGAACAAAAAAAATCCCACCCCAAAACAACCCTTAAAAGAATAAAGTTTGACCTTTAATCATTTTGGCCATACAGCTGATAAAACAGACTCGAGGAGGCACACTACCTAATCTTCATTCATAATTGCTTAAATGCTTTCACTTAGATCTTTGAAGTCTCCTCCAGGGAGAGACGAGGAGATGCAAATTTCAGACAAATGATACAGTATATTGTATGATCCCTTGTGAAAGACACAAACACTTGTTCCTAAAAATTCATGTAAAACCTAGAACCTACTTCCACTGAGGAAATCCCCTTTGAAACAGTAGAAACCTTTGGATAAAGAGTGCTGCTGATGAAATAAGTTCATAAACTGCATTTCAAAATCTCACCATGAAACAGCATCCTTTCATTGGCATGGTTATGATTCTCCTCAGAGACTTCTTTCCTCCTGTGAGTGTATCTTTCCCATAGTTTTTTGTTGCACACTTTCTGAATCTAAAACAGTCAAAATGAAACCAAAAAACTCTGTTCACTTTACTGGACAGATGTGTAACCTAGAGCCACTATACTACAGTAAAGTTACTTGTAAGTCACTGCCACTTGAACAAGAACACTTTCCTTGGGACTCAACGAAACACAAATTGACTTATCCTGCACAAATTGACTGTTGTAGTGTGACAAGTAAATAATAACTGTATACTTAAGAATCAATTCATTTTAGAGCTCCTTGTTAATAATCCTTAAATTAAATACCCTCTAATTTAAATTTAGCAGGCTCAGTCACAATTCTTCTTGATGCCGAATCATTAGTAAAAAGATCAACCAGCAAATTAAGAAATGCCTTCCATGAAGACTTGTGAAAGACTGCTAAAAGAAAATAAATTACATACTCTCTGCAGAGGTATGGTGGGCATTGCAAAGTCTTGTGCATGTAGATACAGCACAGCAATTCCACTGGGAAAACTGTTAAATTTGAGATAAAACTTAGTAGTACTTACTTGCCAATCAAAATCTTTATTATCTTAATGAAAATTACCATTACTTCAGAGGGAAAAAGACATAAATCCAAACCAAAATTCCATTAGATTATTTAAACTTGTCTACTGCCTGTTTTTTTATGCTTGTTTGATGTTAAATCAAGCCAAAATAAGAGTTCCAAAGTTTTGCTTTCTCTTCTTGTGTTTTTTTCCTGCCATTCTCCCTCAAAAGAAACCCTCTTCTGTTTCCTATAAAACCTTCTGCCTTTTTCTTCAAAAATTCTGCAGTTTTCAGTGAGATCCTTCTATGTCAATTTCTCATAAAATTTCTTCCTGACTATTAACCCACAAGCAGGTTTTCTGTATAAACTTAAATTTCCCTGGAAGATGATCTCTACCTTGTGCATGTCTCAGAATGGCACATCTTGTCACATTATCGAACCCAAACAAGTGTAGAACATTTTATGGATATATTACTTTTAGAAAAAACTCTGAAGGTGTAAAACCACAGGCCATAAAAAAACAACAGGCACCTTTAAGATGTTGTATCTATTGAAGACTCCACCAGCATGTCCTCCATCTCTGTGCTCTCGGACAGTACTCTGCATCTGAAGATTGAGAATTTAAGGAGGATTACATTCTTTCAGAACACATTCAACACATTTCCTTTACACAAGTCAAATAATGAAAAGAACTAATTATGTATTAATGCAATTAAAAAACATAAGAGAAATTTTTATGTGACTGTATGTTAAGTAATGCCAGATTTTGTGGATGCACATGAACAGGTTTAATGATTTTTTTTAAAAAAACCAATGTATTTTGACTGGTCCATGGTCTGGCTGGTTCCAGTTTGAAAATTGGAGAAGATTGTTACTAATCTCTTTAAAATTGTGTTTCTTCAGAATTTTGCCTTGTGTCATTACGGCACTTTGAAAGGTAGTGCTGTAAAACTGTGTATGACAGGTAATCCATTGGTATCATAGAATTTATGCTGCACTGAAGAGATTTGATATATAGTAGAGATTTTAAAAATAGTACAAGCAATAATTATATAAGAAAGAAAAAATGTACAGACATCATGAGCACAGATTATAAATGGTGCTGTCAAAGTCAGGAATCTGAAGTATCCTTATGCAAGTTTTTCCTAAACTTAGTGATGTTTACTGCACTGTTAAATTGTCTAGCAATACTTCTTTATCCACTTTAGTAGCAATAGCAAAAATACTGAGAGACTACAAAGAATGGCATATACCTCTTCTTCTACTGACTGAAATTCCTTGTCTTCAGTGGAAAGGTCTATGAGAATAGTTCCGCTACCAGAAGTATTTAGAGTCAGGTATGGGTTAAGTCCTGTGAATGTAATAGAACACAGCAAAACGTATGCGAATGTAATAAAACACAGTTTCAGAAACCGCCATCATTTTCTCTGATCTGTGGACAATGATCAATCCTTCTCTCAGCAAGAATCATCATTTCAGATGCACTAACCCATTTATCTTTTCTGGTCATGGCCTTTCTAGACAACTAACAGGTGACCAAAATTAGACACCGGGTCTGTCATGAGCTCTTTAAAAGGAATGATCTGGAGAAAGTGGAAATTACAGATTTATGCATGGTCCGGAGCCTCATGCTAGCAGTGTGTAACTGGAATAGTGTTCAGGAGTAACAAACCCGCAAGAACTCATCCACTACTAACCTCAAAACAATGGTTATACTGTGTTCAGGAAGAGATGCCAAAATACCACTGAAAACAACTTGAGAAAATTGACAATAATCCTCCCCACCCCAAAAACACACCCTAGAAAAAGATCAAGAGTTGTTGAAATATTGTTTAAGTACTTATGCCTGTGGCTACAAATAAAAATGTCTGGCCTTTTATGGCAAGGTGTTGGGAGTTTAGAAAGAACAAGGGTGGGACTGAAGGATTTAGATATTTGATTTTCTGTCTATATAAAGACATATTGGAATACGTACAAATACATGTATGTTCAAAAATACATCAGGCCTACTTGAAAAGCAAAGTATACGGTTAGTGGCTATGTAAACTTGAAGCTCAAACAAGACATGAGGCCGAAGTCACACCTTAAAACTAACTTCTATCCAAATTACTCGATGAGCCTGCCTAGAAAGACCTGACAATTAAGAGAAAATTATGAAGATTCACTTAAATACTTCATTATCAGGAAAAGAATTATCTTAGGGTTGGTTGATACCGTTTTAAGGAGCAAAAAGTAATTTAGAGCTTGGGATAGTGACTCATTACTATGGAGTGCAAATTTTAGAATGAGAATTCACAAATGGTGAATCAGGAGGAGAAAAAAATCCTACCAATTCTAATTTATTTCATTTCTATGAAACACAGCAAAACAAATCTGTTTGATGTTTCAAGGAGTCCAAGAAGAAAAAAGAGATTTGGAGGGTTTTATTTGCCTTTTAGTTAAATGAAGCATACTGAATTATGATGAATTCAGGACTCCTGGGACTGTGCTGGTATCAACAGTCCTGCACAAATAAAGAGGCTTTAGCAGTAATTTCAACATAAGCTAAAGCTGTTGAACAAAGCAATTATGCTGATTTTGGTTCACTGAAAGCACACCAACTCTATTTTTAAAGAAAAGTGTAAGTAAGAATTTCAGCTGGTTTTGTAAGTGAGCAGACAGCATTCTGTGGCAGGACCCAACAGAACAGTACATAACAGGCCTGAACTCATCAACAGAATGTGCTCTGCTCTTCAGAGTGCTTTGCTGAAGAAAAATACTCCCTATCTCAAGGAACTTACAAGCATTTTGCTCTAGATCAACACTTTACCTAAGTAAACACAAAAACAGTGATCACAGAGAAAAAATATAAATCAGAGAACTAAAAGGAAAGATTCACAGTAGTTCACAACAAAAATAAAAGTACTCAAGTTTAAAGTCAGAAGGCATTCTTACCATTTGAAATGCCATTTTCTAGGTCAGGTTTTATTACCAATTCTTTTTAATGAGATGCAATTTGGAATAACATAAGTAATTTATAAAAATTGATTATGTAAAGGCAGTATTATGTGATAATTTAAAATAAGCATATACCTTGTTGTCCAGAAATAAGTCTTTCAACTCCTTTGATGATTTTATGCCTATGGCCATAAGCATTAATGCCAATTTCTTTTAATTCTTTGTGTCCCATTTCAACCAATACATCCAACGTTATCTATAATGAAAGCAAGACCATGTTTTTTGTACTAGAACAACTGCCAATGACAGTGAAAATACCTCACAACAGCTGTGAGAAAAAGCAAGTGTGAAAAGAACAGGAACATTAGAGGCTTCAGTGTATTATTTTCGTATTTTACTTCTACTCAACTGCTTTCTTGAAACTTTTTGTCTTAAATAAACATGCTACAAACTACAATTTGTAACTTGCATTGCTTGCAAGGACCATATTTCTGACTGAGAAATAATCTTCTAGATGTGTTCAAATCAACACAAACAAACACTGAAATTACTAGTTAACACAGACTACTTATTTCCTCTACCATTTATACAACTGAGAAGAAACACTGCTACAACTTTTTAACTGATATGAACATTATTGCCCCATCTGTTTATATATACATATATATTAATATACATTTATTTTATATATCAGTTTAAAAATCCAGTTACCATTCTTTCCTTCATCCCACTCGTTTCGTCAGCCACTCATTTAAAATCTCTCTTATTACATTATACTAACCAGTCACTAGTTATTCTATTGCTTTCTAGCCCTGAGTATCTGGAAATAAATATAACCACTTACCTGTTCTCTCTCAAATATGTCAATTAGATGTTCAAGGCCAAGGTTCCGCACAAACTGATTAATGCTAAAATCTACACCTGAAACTGGGTAAGAAGAAAAAGTCACAATGAACATTCATACCTGTACTGTAAAACAAAGCATACACATCTCCCCGCCTGTGGCAACGAGACAGAAATTCCTTGTCTCTTGCAGATGCAGATTAAATATCTGTATCGCTAACCAGCAGCAACTTAATCTGCTCTTCCACCTCCCTAAGAGCAGTCTTTGTTCTTCCACAAAACAAGCCAACCAGCTACCAGAAATGCAGGTTCCAACAGAAAATATATTGACACGTAAAATGTCACAGAAGTAACTCTTTTAAGATACCTGATCTAAGAACAGCCTCTTAGAAATTAGATAAAGTTTGTAGTAAAATACTGCTTGGTATGCAGCCAAATTTCATTTGACTTCTCTTTTAAAACACAATTCACCATATCGGTTCTGTTCAGCAAAAGAACATTTTAAAGGTTCTGTAGGGGGAAAATAGTAAAATCTTATACTACAAGACTTTTGGACTTTTGTTCCTCATTAATGGCATCATAAGGAATCGAAATATTGCATATGCCATAATAACTTTATGAATGTGTGGGAAACTTCACATCTCCGTGGTTTTTTTACCATTTGTTAAGAAATGATACTCACTCCTGAGAAAGCCTCACCTTCTTTTTTCTCCAGAACAGTAGCTCCCTCTGCACAGTTTGTACCAACAACAGAGGGAAGTTCAGAAAAACTACCAGACAAGTTGTCAAGACTACTTGCAGCAGACAGACTGGATGGGCTGGATGGAACAGAAGACAGGGAATCGGCTGCAGAACCTGTAGTCTGAGACATGCTTATAACCTGAGGTTTGTAGCAAGTCGGTAAGGCAGAAGGAGGCATTGCTGCTGTCAGTAACGCACTGACATCGTCTGCCTAAAGAGCAGAAAACAACTCATTAAAATGGAGGAACACTCTCACACAATGTTATTTTCCTAGAATGCACTATCATCATACCAGTACACTGCAAAATAATATTGGGAAAACATGCATTTCACAGTGCAGCTTACAAACGGCCTTTTCTGCCAACAGCATACATGAAACTGTAAAATGTTTATACATAAAAGCTGTAAAAAGGTAAAAAGTAAAGACTTCAGTATTTCTAAAAAAACTTAGGGGCAGTTAAACAGAATTTACTTGCTATAAAAAATGAACAGAAGTTTCTACTGCCAGCCAGAATTTATGAAACAAAACAGTTACTCTGAGTGTAGTTTTGAATTACATTGTAATGCTTAGAAAAAACACACCTAAAAACTTAACAGACAGATAGTTTTTTAAATTTATGCTGCTGCAAGGTTTGCTTACATTTTATTGTCACAATTTTTGTATTAGTCAAACTATAAGCACTGAATTCAAAGCATCAAATTATACCCATTAATTCATTTTGTTAGCATTTTGAGGTCTTTTTCCCCCCACTCCATACTGAAATAAGATGCCTGAAGCAAGAAATTATTTAAAGAAGGTTTATAATGCTCTATTGACTTTCCTTGCCAGGCACATACAAACACCACAGAAACCACAGTATTTTAAATTTTGCAGAAGTGGTTGTACTACTGTGTTTTTAAAGGACAGATTTTAGATGAGGTGTCACAAATAGATAAGTAGAGATTTCCCAAGAGGAACCCCATCACTTACAGTGACCAGGTCCAATGGTGTTTGTCCTTCTTGGTTTTTCAAAGTAGGATCAGCCCCATGTGCCAGTAACAAGGCACAAAGCTGAGTCCTTCCTTTCTGGGCTGCTTCATGAAGCGGTGTGAAAGCCCATTTGTCCGTAGCATTCACACATGCATTATATTTTATAAGTAAAGCTGCTACATCAACATGCTGGAAAAGTAAAAACACCTGTTAAATTCCAAGGTACCACCGTGTACTAAAATAATTCAGAATGATTACTGCTATTTCTCTGTAATCAGAGTAATTCTGAATTTTCTCAGAATGCATTTAATTATGATTTTAAAAAGTATTAAATCAAGGTGTTTTCTTTCTCACCTATAACATACCAGCAAAAAGATAAGTAAGATTTGTTCTCTTGTGAAAAAAGGACAGAGTAAAACAAAATTCTAAACCCAGAGGAACCTGAAGGAAAAAAAGCCTGATTCTGAACTTCCAGTCTGGAAAGTATTCCAACTCTTTTGGTTACAGACTTGATTCAAGGACAAAGACTCAGGAAGCTCACAAAAAAACCTGCTGTCTTGACAGCAGTCATATAAGTGAAAGTGAGGTCTTTGTGATAAAATTTGACTGGCACAGGTACGGAAAGGCATTTTACAGAGCACCTTTCAGCCTACTGGCTTTTCAGGTGTTCATGCTCAGAAAACTCCATTCGTGATTTTACAGATCCATAAGAGTCTTTACCTATAACATAGGTAAAGACTAATTATTTTGTAATCTAATTATTCATTCTGTGTCTTACAAGTAAGATTACATTACAACTCAATAGCAAAAGGATTCTACACAGTACTGGCTCAAAATGCTGTCAATGAAATGTACTACTTTTTTTTAATAAATAAAGTCACAGAAAGTTTGAGGTATTTACCCCGTAAGATGCTGCATTATGCAGAGGAATCAAGCCTCCTTTATCCTGTGCATTCACATCTGCTCCATGCTGCAAGAGGTATTCTGCAACCTCCAAATTATTGTAACCAGCTGGAATTGGAGAAGGACAGAATAAACAGAATTAAAACACCACCCCCAACAGGCTGTAGAGAAGTAGTAATTCACTTAAATTACTTGAAAGTAAATTAAAATGTAAATCCCAGTGGAGACAGCATAATACCTATTAGGAAGGCCAGCGTTACCCTATTTAAGAGTATTTGGTTTTAAAACCTGTCAGTAAACAATAAAAGATCCTCTCTGGCTAGAGAGAACAGGAAAATAATTAAACAGTTTGAAAAGCAATGTAAGATTAATATGCATAAGATACTAATTTTTTTAAAGAAAAAGTACTGAATCCTCCAGCTTGAGGCTACACTCTAAATTTGTGTAGACATAGAAAGTTCAGCCACAGTAATTAGTAACCGATCAAACTAGTTAATTAGAACACTGACCTGCTAAATGTAGTGGTGTTGAATGCCGTCCTTGCGTGTCCCGACAGTTGACATTGTCAGGTGAACAGAGCTTTTTTACTCGGGCCAAACAACCTTTCTTTGCAGCATCTAGGAGAGCTGCATCTCCTCTAAGCAGGTCTTGAATATCAGTATCACCATCTTTAACAAGGTCTAGAGGAGTATTTCCATCCCTGTTTTTCTTTGTAGGGTCAGCTCCATGCTGTGCATATCAAAAACAGGTGGTGTGTCAGTAGAATAAACGTGCTGCATCTTAGGCATCTAACGCCTTGTGGAGCAAATATTCTGACACATATTAGAATCCTGCAGAGAGCCTTCCATCTACTGTGTGAGAAAGGACAACACAGGTGCTAACAGCATCCCTTCTACTGAAAACATTTAACTACAGTAATTTAGAAACCACAAATCCATTTCTTAAGAAAGTCCATTTATGTTTCAGAGTGAACAAGAAAGAAAAGAAAGTAACCTCTCCCCAGCATATGTAATACCTGTAACAGAAGTTTGCAAATCTCGTATTTTCCTTTTGCTGCAGCTTCATGCAAGGGAGTGAATTTCCACAAGTCAGCTACATTGACAACTGCACCATGTTTAACCAACAGTTCTGCAACTTCATAGTGACCGTATGAGCAGGCGTTATGTAAAGGGACAAGTCCTCTGGAAACAATTAAAAGAAGATAAAAACTCTCTTTAAAAATAGGGTATTTTTTCACTGAGTGATATAAACTTAAAACACAATGCAGCTTCGACAATCAAAGCCTAACAAAACCCCCCCCCCCACTCCCACCAACAGTCTAATATAGTAGGAGTACCTCCTGCAGTAAAAACTTAAATCAGCCGGGCACTGAAGCGAAGTAATAGCACAGGGCCAGAGAAATTCTTGATGCTCTAATCTTAAGTACTGCAAAATGCATTCAGATATTCTTAACATCTTCATCTAACGGAAGTTTCCATGAAAATAAAAAAAGTTTGAAGAAAAACGGGATGCTTATCACCTAAGAATATTCAAAAGCTGATAGATATGACCAAGTACGATTGCCGAGAAAATACATATTCGAGCATTTACCCCTTATCTTTTGCATGTACATCAGCTCCATGCTGAAGAAGATACTCCACAACGGATACTCTGTTATATCCAGCTGCAAAATGAAGTGGTGTAGACTGACGCCCTTCAATGTCTCTGCAGTTCACACTCTGGACTGTACACAGCTTCTGTGAATTTCCCCAAACAAAACATATGTCACTACATATGGTGTTGACACTTCTAATTTAGTCATAGAATGTTGTTATACACATCTAATTTTGCATAACTGTTTCCAATAAAAAAAAATTTACAGTCTTTACTTTTTACAGATTGTGTCCTAAGAAAAAAATCCACCAGCTCCCAAATCCATACCTCTGACTTATTTATGCTTTTTATGTAAGGCAAACATCTGGAGGTGATGAATATTGTATTTTGTAATCTGTAACAATTGTGCAATACAAAGGTTTTAGGACTGATCATAATTCTAAAGCAGTCAGTGAAGGGCTGTTCGATTGCTTGCTTTGAGAAATTATACACTGACATATAATTCTGTGCTAGTTTGGCTGGAGTGGAGTTAATTTTCTTCACAGTGGCTGGGATAGGGCTGCGTTTTGGGTTTGTGCTGCACACAGGGCTGATAACACAGAGATGTTATTGTCATTGCTGAGCAGGGCTCACGCAGAGCCAAGGCCTTTTCGTGCTGCCATGCTGGTGAGGAGGCTGGGGGGAGACACAGCCAGGACAGATGACCCCAACTGACCAAAGGGATACTCCAGACCAGATGGCATCATGCTCAGTACATAAAGTGGGGGAACAAGGAGGAAGGGAGGAGACATTTGTAGTGATGGAGTCTGTCTTCCCAAGTCACTGTTATCCGAGATGGAGCCCCGCTCTCCTGGGGGTGCCTGAACACCTGCCTGCCCATGGGAAGTAGTGAATTAATTCCTTGTTCTGCTTTGCTTGCACGTGTGGCTTTTGCTTTCTCTATTAAACAGCTTTTATCTCAACCCACGAGTTTTCCAGCTTTTACCCTTCTGATTCTCTCCCCATCCTGCTGGGGGGAAAGTGAGCAAGCAGCTGTGTGGGGCTTGGTTGCTGGCTGGGGTTAAACCATGACAAATTCCCTCCAATTTTAAGGAGACATTTAAGCTTACTTTTACAGTATCCACATCTCCAGCCTTTGCAGCTTCCAGCAACTGTCGATCTGCATCAGAATTACCTAATGGGATACCTTCTGCAAAATAAATGAGATTGCATGACAGGTTAAGTGTAGGCAGTTGAAGAAATTTGTTAAGACAGGAAATAACTTGAGGTTTTTTAAGGTATATCTTTGAAATAAAGTTAACCAATTACCGACAAGTTTTGTCTCTGTTTACAACTATAGCTGCTAGAACTAATAGCGTTTGGGAAGTCGATTTCAGCAACATGCTTCCTGTATGTTTTGGAATACTGTGGAACTAACAAAGCATTCTTATCTCAGTTTCAGAATTAGACTACATCAAGTTTATGTATGTGTATAAGGTCCAAACCTTATTCTTGAAAACCCAGGTACACTGTTGCCTCCACTCACAAATGCAAAGCAGACATCTTTTTCTACTTTCAAAATTCCCCCCACCCTACGTCAGGATTTTAATAAAATTATTCCAGGTGGCCATACCCCAAAATCTTCATCTCTGATGATCTAGACAGTAAATGATACTGTTAACTAGGGAGTAAAACATCACCTAGTGCTGTCTTTTGTAGAATATTCTTTTTCATTGACTAGTCTTCACTATTATTTGACAGCACTTGGAATGGCAAGTAAAATGAAGCACCACAGTGGATCTTGAATAACTCAGCATACCTTGTAGAAGCTGTTGCACACTTTCAGTCCCCATTTGTAAGGCTGTAAAGCCCTGCAGAGACACGATGGAAGGATCACATCCAGAACTCAGCAGCAACCTGCACGTCTGAAGATGACCACAATGTGCTGCTCTATGAAGAGAGGTCTGGCCAAGATTATCTAATGCATTAACCTAAAAATAACACAGACAAGAAATACCACAATCAAGTTAGTATTAAAGATGTTTTCGTTGTTGACTGGGAACATTTCACAAGTAGTATTCTTACTTTAGTAAAAAGAACATATTTAGTATATTTCCAAAGGTGATGACATTTCAAACAAAACCAGTTCATAAAGTGGCCCCCTTTTAGAGGCGTGTGAATAATCCAGTGCATTTTCACCATGAACAGGAGTAATCCACTATTTTGCTCCTGGCAGTATAGATCTCCAGTGCTAACATGTTGAACAGCTTGCACCTTGCATTGGCTTATTGTGAGGACTTCCTATGTGTTGGCTCAGTCAAAGTGTATTCAACAATTTAAAACTCTGCACCCAAACCTTACTTTTATTCCCTACTCTTCCTCTGGTTTTGGAAGCTTCACAGCCATCAGGCTATAATCAAATCTCCATGAGAGAGATTCAACTCCCAATCTTGGAGGGTACAAACACTACAGAGAGTCTCTCCTTCCCACATTTTCTTTTTGTGGAAGTTTGAACTAATCATTGTGTTACGACTTAGTATTTTGCCTTCATTTTAGTTTTTACTGCATACAACATCATGTAAAGTCTACCTGTCACACAGTTCAGTTTAGCTTCTTGCTGTTCATATACATCCCCCACTTTTATTCCTTACGTATTTCATTATTCCTGCTGGACAATGAAGCACTGAATAAGACACTTTGGAAGTTTTCTGTTCACAGAGAGAACTGTATCTGCATTTCTTAAAAATAGGACCAAAACAACGATTCTGTAACGTGGAGGGCTGTACTGATGGATTGATGGCCTATAGCTGAAGTTTATAAATCCAGAACCTTCCAAAACGAACTATTTTACAAAAGCTGTCCATTCTCATGGTATGAAAACATGTATAATACGTGAATGTCAACAAAAGTATGAGACTCATACCTTAGCTTCATGTTTCACAACTACTTCAACAACATCATTATGAGCCTTTTCTGATGCCACATGCAGAGGAGTCAAGAAGCTTAAAAAAAAAAGGAATAATTCAAAATATATTTTGCAAAATCTTTTAAACAAACACTTAAGAGTATTCATTTGTAACCACTCACTCTTTTGTTTTTTCATTGATATTGGCTCCTTTCCGCAGCAGCAATTCACATACTTGTTTCCTCTTAGGATATGGAGATGCAGCAGCACAGTGCTGTGAACATTAAAAAGTTTACTATTAACAACTAGCTAGCAATATCCAGGTTTTACTACTTGCTGATCAGCTGGCAGTTAAGAGCTGGTGGCATACAAAGACAACCCCAGAAAAAAACCCCCAAAACATGTAGAAGCTTATTCATTTGGAAGATTCCACATGGGCTTTTGGATTTACTCTAGCATTTTCAAGAACTCCTCTTTCTAATAACTGCTGGAAACCATCAAAACAAAGCTAACATACGTAGCTTGCTGTTGCTTAAAATGAGACTATTCTACAAAACCCAGTCATTTAGACAATCTAAACAGGCCATTTATGTTAGTCTAAACATTAACTTTAAGAACAAAATATTAATCAGTGTTATATGCTTAACCAGACACTGGATATTCCAGGTTGGTCTGAATTACACCACTGACGCTGCAATTTTTATTGCTAAACTATTACCTAATTATTACTATAACCTATGCTTAGGTTAGCCACAATGTATGAAAAATCATTAATAGATCCTGAGATATTACCAATGCTGTCTCATGTGTCTGAGGATGCTTGAAGTTCACTGTTTCCAAAGAAAGATGTTTCTTTATACGAGCTACATCTGATTCTCTTGCAGCCTGTAGCAGTGAGTGACCTTTGAATTCATCTTTAAAAACAAAGAAATACATAGCAGAGGGTTACACTCCTTGGCTTAAGAAGGATCAAGAGAATTGCTCCTTTCAGTTAGAAAAAAAATACTCATTTTATTCAGCAGACCATGGAGCACACATTTCCATGTCTGACTCAAGCTTTTACATCAGTTGACAGAACTTGTTAGTTAAGTCAAAACCCTACACAAATTTGCTTTGTTTCTAAACCAAAGCCAGACACATCCAAACTGGCTGCACAAGACCTATTTTGCTCACCACTTTGTAGGTTCTACTGTTCACATATGTACCAACTCAAGTATATAAAAATCTCTACTTCTGACCTATTTTTGGAAAACCATTTCTAGATGCTAGCATGAAGCCTAGTGTAGCATTTACTGACAATTTTTGTAAATATCCCAGAAAGTTATTGTTTGACCACTCAAGGACAGAATCTGAGGTTACTCTTTTCAACTCTTTAAGTTTTCTGGACAAAAATCAATGCCCTTCATTGATTTCTTTGAACTTTCAGTGACTGTGGCACACTCAAATGTATTCAGCATTCTAAACAGTTATTTTTTCTTTTCTTCAAACAAAAAACTGTGGAATAAAAATTAGTATTTCAACAATGTTGATGCAATGACAGGAACAAGTATGGGAAATGAAAGTGTATTGGCAAGGTCATGAGGGAAAGCATGTAATTGGGGAAAAGCTACAAAACCCATCACAACCACTTGACTATAAAACTGACAGTAAAATTATTTTAAATGCCTACATTCAGAAAATCTAGCAATTTCAAATGATAAACAGTGAAATATACTGTGCAATATTGCACAATTACTTTTAAAGCGTAAGCATTTTCCAAATCTAGTTTCTGGCAGGTCACTGTCTAGGGAACCTAATTACACATTACAAGCTGTAACTGTAGAACTGATCCCACTTTATACTCACATGCTAATCGTTCTTTTAATTGGGGCGTTGGAGCCAAATCAATGGTGCTTTTGTTGTGACAGTTCAACAGTGTTGGGTCAGCACCATAACTTAACAAAAGAGAACATACTTCCACCCTGTTCTTAGAAGCTGCTTCATGCAGAGGGGTGAATTGCCACAGATCCATTGCATTCACACATGCTCCATGCTTGAAAGGGAAAGGGGTAAAAAAAGATGCAATCAAAACCAGAACGTTAGAAAAAGACTACGTTATTAGTTTTAATACAATAGACTGTTAAAATAAAAATCAATGCTTATATGCAAACTGTTTCCAAGACATTCATTTTCAATCTAACACAACATTTCAGCACACTGTGGTTTTTAAACCTCTGGTGTCTCACAGGTACATTCAAAGAAGCCAAATGCTGGCTAGTCTTTTCAGGCTTTATTCAGAAAGGAAAGGAGCTCTGCTACAGGTCAAATTAGAGAAAGAGAAATATTCACATTCTCCAAATCACCTGTGAACAAGCTTCAGTTCTTTGCAGCTCTAGAAAATGTCTAAAACAAGATGGGCACTCAAAGTTAACTTTAATTCAAAACATTTAAGTACAAGATTCTACAAGTAATTCTCCTGGATGAGTAATGTATGTGTAATTCTTCTTCAGTTACATTTTGATTGCACTTCAAGTTCAGTCTGTAAGCAAGTACATGCTCTTTCCTATTGCTTCTCTTAAAGCTGTATGGCTTTGCAAAAAGTAATTCAGCATTCTCTGGAGCAGAAATCCAATATGGAATACAACACTACCTTAATATTTAAGACACACAGTAGTGTATAGGCAAAAGGTCATTTGTGGGGCTGTGTCTAGTACCACCACTGTAAAAACTCACTTTTACAACTGGCACCTGAACTAAAAAAACACTATACTTACTACAATATAAGCTTATTTCAACAGGTTTTTTTCACTTAATTTTTTGCTAAACAAATAGAAAGACACATGGAATTTGTGGAGGGCTGAAACATACAGAACAGAACAAGAGCTATTTCCTGAACAGCCAAATGGCTGGAGTTAGATAACAGAACACTCTCAGTTGTTATAATGATCTTGATTTGCTGTGGCAGCTGAGAATATGCACAGCTCAAAACTCCTTTGGTGGAAAACACGTATCATGTTGCAGCCCACATCCTCAAGCCACTAGTTTAATGTGCATCATACTTATCTTCAAGATTAACATAATCCAGATAAAGCACTTCGGTTCCAAGAGTTCACTTATGTCAGGAAAACTGACAGGTTTCTCTTTCGTTGGGGTGAAGGCTATAATTCAGGGCCAGAACTGATGTTGTAAAGTTTATTTCCTCAAAAGACTGATTGCGCTTTAATTTTAAAACATTTACTATCTTTACCAGTATTCTTTTTAAATACCTCTTACTTCTTTATCTTCTAAAATATTCTTCTACTGTCAAACTCAAAATATCACTCAGCTTGTAGGGTTTTTTTCAGTGCTTTTTTTCTTTTTCTTGAGTGAGTGTAGAAAGATTGAGATAAGCAGTACTTACTTGGTGGTACAAAAATATTCAACTTTGGAGCAGAGAGGGTTAAAAACAGAAAGCACATTTATAAAGAAAAAGCTTCCTTGCAAGCAGAAGATTCTGCAGCTCCAGCTGAATAATTACTAACATGTAGAGCAAAAGCAATTTATCACTCTTTAAGTTTTGTACATCTAAGTACAACATAAAAAAAAATGCAACTTGTATTAGTCTATTATAAACTGTTCTTATTTAATAATATGCAATTTCATCTCTTCAAAGACCAACCTTTACTAGAAGCTCTGTTACTTCATAATGACCATAGGAACAGGCATTGTGAAGTGGCACCAGATCTCTACATTGAAGAAAAAGGAGAAGGATGATTATTTTAGTACACATATTTTAATTTCAAATGCATCTAACACATTGCAACTGGTACTATGCTTTACTTTAAACATTCTACAAAAATAATATGACAAATGTTCAAACAAAACTATTGGGAAATAAGCTGAAGAAGAAACCAGAAAATCCCATCAGCATTTATCAGAACAGTAAACATCTAAAATAATCTGAAGATGAGAAGTCAATTCCATTATCTTGCTGCAGATGAAATGGTTCCACCCAGACTTGGAACCCTAAGCAGGAAGAACTATCTGCAGGTGATGTTCAGGAGTGATCCTAATTATATCCCTTTTCACAAGAACAATGCTGTAATATCTTCTCCTGTGAAAACTAATGAAGCTGCATTTTTGTCATAACAGAAAGGTGAAAGGTGACAGAACAGTCTCAAGTTGGAAATCCTTTATGGTTAAAACAGTATTACTGCTCTTTACTTCATCTCAATTTTTAATAAATTCTGTTTACTCTGAACAAAGGGAAAAAGGAACCTACCCCTTATCCTTAGCATGTACGTCAGCTCCATGCTGCAGTAAGAGCTGGACTATTTTTACACGGTTATACCCAGCCGCTAAATGTAATGGAGTAGACTGAAACAACAGAATGTAGAATAAATCAGTAACACAAAATCAAGGCTGATTTTATATTTCTTTTTTCACAACTTGTTAACAGTACTAAATACTGAAGTCCTTCAAGACTTACAAGTTTAAAAAAAATCCCGGAGTGCTTGAATCAGACATTTGATAACAATGTTCATTGTTCATTGACTACTCTTGAAGTCAACATAAACACACATCCCAGATTTACTCAATCCAAAATACAAAGCCCATTTTTGGGCTATAGCCTACCACAGCTACAAATACTTTGCTGGTACAAACTACGTCCTTGTGCAAGGGGAAGTAGGAAGGCCATTAGCAACAATGACTGCTAAACTATGAAGAAGTCTCTCCGCCAATCAGCAAAGTAAGTTTAGAAATTATCAAGAGGGATTGTTATCCACATTTGTGAGTGCAGTGGAGTGAGGTGTGGGGGAAATTTCATCTCTTCTAAACTCCCACCCTCCACAGAGCAGACAGGTAACTGTTCTATGATCCTTTCTAGCAAATGCATTCAAGCATCAGCAGCACAAAGGGCAGAGCTACAAATTAGTGAGGAGAAATCTCATCCTCTGCATTTACAGACCCATCCACTGAACCAGAATTCTACAGCTCCTAGAAGATGAGCGTCATAACCAGATGAGAAAACAAACACATCAGTGTTTTGGAGAGCCCAGTATCTTACCACAAAGCCTACAAATGGGGAAGTAACTAGATCAAAACTTGGGTGAATGAGTACAAATACTTAATGAGAACAAGGATGCCAAAAAGTGATACTCAATAACCTGAACCTTCTGTAGGCCAGGGGCTGAACCCAGAAGACTCAGGATTTTTCAGAATGGAGATTTTGAACATTTTTTACGTATTTCTTTACCATTACTTACGGCAATGAACAGCTTGCTCCTGAAACAGGAGCAGTAACTTGTCTAAAGGGTGCATGTCAAATAAAGCACCTGTGTGTTTCTCCCTGATAGGGACAAAAATCTGTGAAAAGGCCTCGCTTCTTTATCACTGCAGATATGAAGATCAAGTGGAAGTTTCATTGAAAAGGTGTTTGTTTATTGCTCCTATATAGAATTACTTGCATAGTCCTTTTAAGATTAAAAAACAAAACAAAAAAAAGCAGCTGGCTGCTAGAGAGGTGGAATCTTATTTTCCCACATACACTGAAGAAAATAGATTTTATGTTTAACATTTTTAAAATCTGGTCAAACAATAACTGTGGATCACGTAAGACATAACTACTTTTAAATCAGGTTTTAAACAAAAATACCTTTCTGCCATCGCTCGCATGACAGTTAACATTTAGTGGCGTAAGAAGAGACATCATCTTTTCCTCATTTCCACTCCTGAAAAACAAGATATGAAATGAGCAGAAATATTCTTATCCCAATTTTTAGTAGTGTATTCCGGTTTTATATTTTTCACTGCTATAATGTTCAACAGATCTGAAGCAACAGATTCCCCTCTGTATTGTCAGCATTAAAGGGAAAACAAAAATGCATTTATGCAACTACTTTCGTAGCTTCATTCACAGGAAACAGCCAAAGCTTAGCATCTAGATGGAATGCAAGCTCCAAAGACTATATATCTATACATTAACTACACATAATTCTGCAAATATAACTAATTCCAATTATTTTCCAAACATACATACCTGGCACTTTCTAAGAGTTCATCTTTCTTGTATTCACCTAGAAGACAAAAGGGCTTTCTTTAGCCATCAAATAAGTATCTAGATGTGAAATTCACTACTTACCCTCCTCTCCTAAAATTTTAGAGAACATAAGTGCTAGAAGTACTTAAAAACACTCTTTTCAGTTGTTAAAGGGAGCTTTTAAAAAAGAGGAAGGGTGAGTTTTTACACAGGCAGATATTGATAGGACAAAGGGAAATGTGTTTAAACTAAAAGAAGAGAGATTTAGACTAAATGTTAGGAGGAAATTCTTTACTCAGAGGGTAGTGAGGCACTGGAACAGGCTGCCCAGAGAAGTTGTGGATGCCCTGCCCCCCGGATGTGTTTAAGGCCATGCTGGATGGGGTCTGGGCAACCTGGTCTAGTGAATGCTCCTGCCCATGACAGCGGGTTGGAACTACACGATCTTTAAAGTCCCTTCTAACCTAAGCCATTCTACGATTCTAAAAATTTGACAGTTCATTACTGAACTAGCACAATAAACTATCCAGGACACATGCTGCAACTGAGATGATGAAAGCCATAAGGGAATTTCTATTTAGAATTATAAACCAGAGACAAGTTAAAGTAGGATCAATAAGACAAGCCCCAAACTACTGTTACTAGTCATAAAGTAATCTAAAGATTATCACTTACCAGTCAGCACTGCTTTTGCAGACGGGTCTGCTAAATCCAAAGCTGTTCTTCCATCTGTGTTCCGGATGGTTGGTTCAGCACCATGCTGCAACAGCACTACAAAATGCCAAAGTTTTCCATGAGAAAACAATTCTACAAGACAAGGTTTATGACACATATCATTACTGTAATCTGCAAGCAACAAAAGAAAAATCCTAACTTCCTTTTTCAGATTTTTAATGTCAGAATTCTGCAATGTCATCTGTGACCAGTGTATCTGGTGAAACATGTCTAGATACATTTTAAGAGAAAAAAGCAGAGCAGAAAGAGAACAACCACAGACTGACAAGAGACAATCTCAGTTGAAAGCTTGTGACTGACGCACCACAAAAACTCAGCAGCTATTTTCCATCAGCTCCAGAGCACACTGCCCCAAATCCTCAAGTGACTATGTCCTAACCTGCAGCCAGCAGTGGCAGGCTGTGCATGTTGCACCCATATTCAGACCAAACAGGCAATGTTATCTCTACAGCTCTCTAGAGTTCTACAGCTCTCCTAAAGCAAATGGCAGCAAACCACACAATCAAGAAATGTTTCTTGACCATGTATCTTTCTACCTCTTCCTTAAAGAGCTCCTCTTAAGAACTGTGTAGGTAAAACAGGTGGTCAATATAACTGAAGTTTTCCCATCCTTAACTAATTTAACGCAGCTGCTACACATAAGACAGAATGAATCCATTATTAAGAACACTTTTATTCTTTTCACTGCATTGTGATCAGCAGAAGGCAGCATAAGAGTCTAGGCTGAAATAGAAGTGAATTTAGATCCATCATGTCACTCTAAAGCACTTTCCCCATGATGTCAATGCGAACCTTTATAGGTAGATGATCACAAAAAATAGATTCAAAAACTTATATCTTGTAACAGTGACATATGAATTGAAGTTTATGAAAGATGTTTACTTTTAACCCTTATATCAGCCATAGCTCCAGAGAGTGGAAATGGTCTTTAAAAGGTTCTTGATTTTTCACAGTGAAAACAAGTGAGTCAGTCACAGGAAGAGTGGGAGAAAATTACCAATGCAGACATCTGTCTTCCCTTTAATGGCAGCTTCATGAAGGGGAGTGTAATTCCAATTATCTCGAGCATTAGGATCTGCACCGTGCCGCAAGAGCAGATTGACAACTTCAGCGTGGCCAAAAGAGCAAGCGTTGTGAAGAGGAATAAGGCCTCCATCATCTCGCGCATGGACATTGGCACCACTTTGAAGTAAATATTCGACTACATCCTTCCGACCAAAACCTGGAAGAGGAAAAGGGAGAAAAGGCCTCAGGGTGGGGTAAGAGAAATTGCTGCCCCACACGAGCAGATAAACCAACAAACTTAAATAGCAGTAACCACTCCTAAGGACAATCACAAGTGGCATGGTTTATGAAAGAAGCATTTGCACACTAAGGATGTTTCTGAAACTCTTAAAAATTAGATTAAACTCAGTAGAAAAATAATATTCAAGATTACTGAAACAACAAATATCTTGATAGGGCTCTCAAATTTCATGTATCTTGCCTATATTTCATTCAGTATCTTGCCTACTTATACAATGGCAAATTAACTAGGACATCAAAGTGTATCTGTATTTACTCCACTATCTCCACATGAGGCCAGAACACTTCAGGATTTCTGCTTGTAGCCATAATACCCATCTGGTTATGTTCCAAAGGCCACCTCAAAGGTTCCATGAATATCTCTGTGGATCTCATCAATTATTAGGGCAGGTAAGACCCATATTTTAGTATATATCAGTCTTCTGCCAAGTACCTTCTGGGAAATAATTCATGTGTGCAGGACTTGGCCTTCCTTGCTTTAAATATCTGAGTTACAAACTCTTTTTCTGAACAGATCAAGATCTGGATGAAGTCTTGAGCTTGCCTCTCAGAGACAATAACCATACAGTTGCCAACATTACTGATATCCAGATTGCAACAAATTTTAACTTTGCTACAGATCACCCATAGAATGTCCATGGTAGGTTTAAGTCCTTGCAACCATAACCTAGAAATGATGTATATTCTTGATAACAACACAGCATTTCAGTGACAAAGTCACCAAAGCATACAAGAAGTGTCAGCATTCCAGTTATAACTGTACTTCCGGTTCTAGCTTAGTTGTGACTGAACCTTTTCATAGCATGCTCTTCACTAAACCTGACTTCAGGAAATCCCTCTTCTGGAGCAAGAAGCATTTTCACCACCTGGAGCTCACAAAAACCCCCACTTCCATTATTACACAAATTCTGGATCCCACTTGCTAAGAGAAGATCTTGTAGACAAGCTGTGTATGTCAGAAAGAGAGGCCAGGACAAATGTTCAGAAACACTTTAGTTAAATTCTAACTTTACTCTTCTTCCCTCCAATGTCTGGTAAGGAACCACATTCACCACAGATGCATCATTATTGTAAGAATCATTCTATGTCAAACTTTTGAATCACAGAATGAACTTCAAGGTGTTTTCCAGTAACAGTCAAAAGGCTATACTGGTGATGTGCTTCTTCAAAATACAATATTGGTGATGTATTTCCTCAAAATACAATACTAACGATACAAATGTTAGCTTGCTAGCACCTTGCCTATGATAGAACTACAGACCCTACAGCAAATTCACTTTTGAGTCTCAACATGACACTTACCCACCCTGCCTGTCCTAACGGAGAACAGGAGCTCAGCACAGTTGGGATGAGAACTGGATCAGACACATGGTCCAAGCAAAAACCATTTATCTGCACAGGCACAGTAAGTCCTATTCACTGCACATACATGCATACTTCTGCTGCCAAAAAAAATATTAACAGCTATACTCATGCAGCCCTATCGTCTATATTACATTATATGCATCATGTTTCTCATTCTTAAATATGTTCAGCTACTGTAAGTATTATAAATACTGTTATTTTCTTTAATGGGTCCTGGTATTTTTCTTGCTTCTTCAAGCTTTCAAAAAATTCTGTTTCTAGTTTGAATGTATACTTAAAACTTACTAAATTATTTTCAGAAACTACTCAAAAGAGATCTTCACAAGTGCCAGAGTACTGCAAACACATAATCAACTGTTATTTGATGACACACTGCTCGGTATTTTCTTCTTTGAGTACCAAAAAATGTTCTCCAGGCCTGCTCCAATTATGTTAGAAAAGTCTCTGATCAAATTCTTTGTCCAGAAGTTACATATCTGGTAGCTAAACCACTCATTCTTGTACAGAAGGCATTCCTATCCCTCAAAGTATTGATGTATAGCCATGTTTTTGCAGGTAAAATTCCTCAGCAGGAATCAACATCATAATTGAAAACCAGCTGTAGTAAACCTTAGAGGCATGTAGAATTCCTTTGGATCCCTCTATTTAATACAGAGGTTCAATCAGACACAATTAATGAGCAATCCATAGCTTCTCTCTGAGCAAAGCCTGCATCCATTCAGAAAGTGCCTCAAGTACAGCAACACCCCTCAACTACCTGTAGCTAATCTAATGTCTATGAAATGAACTCATTTGTATCACACCAATTTTTTAAACTTCTCTCCAGCACTGAGGGCACAGCAGGGATTCCTTACTTCCTTAGGGAAGCATCTGTACAACAAGGCACCATATATGGAAGGGGAGTTATTTTCCCAGTACTTTCTAAAGGATGCATGAGTACAGAGGAAGTGATCAAACTGCACAATGGTCTCTGCCTCTGCTGTTTTCCCTGAGAGTGGAAAGCAGGGACAGCCTTTGCTAACACAGGGAAGGCAGCCACTACCTACTCTAGCAGTTCCTCTTTACCATTAGCTGGCTGCAGTAAAAACTATTTCAACACTTCAAAAAACCCCAACGTTGTAATTTTTAAGGGGTGGGGGCTTTCTTTGGCTCTTGACCTTTTATCAAAAGATCACCTAAATGTGATCATAGCTCTCAACTGTGCAAGGTAATGGTCTTATCATCATGAACTCTTTGTTTTTTATTGCAATGAAGAATGCCTGGCTACTCAGGACCTCGAGCTGACACTTCTCTACCACCTGTGACAGCCAAGCAGCTCACTGCACTTGTTCTCTGAAAAGTTACAAATTTTTAGCTGACAATTCCCAATTATTAATCATGGTAGAAACGTGCAACTGTGCATAATTTAAAAAAGGTATTTATTTACAGTCACTGTGTGTCATAATTGACATTCAGCTACTTTTGATGGGATAAAGAGCTAACAGAAAGAACTCAACTCAAATTCTTCTGCCCTACCCCGGGTGTTCATATTTTTGATGAATTTTAGATTGCAGGAAGGGCATTTTGGTACATGCCAAGTCCTTAAAACCTTGTGATGCTTTGAACTTTGACACACACTGTGATGAAAAAGACTAACTTGAGGAAGTATATGCAGCTTATGACAGGAGAGAATCAAGCCTCTTTTATTGAGAATGGTGGTGGGCTCTTGACTAAAGCTTCAGGATAACTTAAATACCATATTCACAGCTGTGTACTACAAAATCCAAAGAGCAACCTCCAGCAAAACTCCAGTATGTATTACTTCTCATAATGACATATTCCTAGGGAGAGCTTGAAGTATTTTTTTAGTATATTTTACTTGAAAATCCACCTTTACAAACTGACACATGGAAAAAGAGGAATTTGGGTTATTTTTTTAAAAAATTGTTATGTAAGATGTGGGAAAAGACTTAAAAAATAGAATCCAAGTTCACACCCAGAATGCCACTAAAAATGAAAAAAGGGCAATACAAAACATGGTGTATTTCAGCTCCAACTCCTCCATCAAAGTCTCAAAACCAAATGAAACTAGTCAGAGAAGTTTTGTAATGTATTTTCTAAGAACACCCAGACAACTAGGATAAACAAAGCAAGAATACAACAGATTTTTGCTTTTACTTCCTGGAATGTGACTCCTTTTGAGGCAGAAAAAAAAAGAAGTGAGTATTACTCCAACTGTGAATAACAGAGAAAAAGCAACACCAACCAAAACCAGTTTGGCCCAAGTCCAAGAGCTACTTATGTCCACATTTCACTCAGTGTCTATTGCAGGTGGGCTGACAACAGCAGAGTTCGACCTGAGGCAGTAAAGAGAGTTCCATCCAGAAATCACACAGGAGTTTTCTGTCACATGTTAACCAGAAACTCTCAGCATCTCCTACAGGCTGGTGAGAGGAGCAGTAATTTCTTTGTAACAAGCCTGAAGAACACTGGGACATGACAGTATCTCCCATTTGCACACCAACCTGTTTAACATTAAAAATCTAACAACTACATGATCTTATGGCTACGTACTTTTTAAAGAAAAATCTTTCTACAGATCAGGAGTTCTTTAAAGTCAAGACAGATCACTCTTGTTCAGAGAGATAACCTAGATAATTTATTGAATGAGAAACATCTTAGGCAAAAAAAAACCCCTAACTACAAAAAGCAAATAAATAAAAACAATCCCTCACTTCTCCAAAATGCTCTAAAACATACACAGTTGTTTAGAAGTTCAGAGTTTATAAGTGGACAGGCAGGATTGCTGCATATAAAAAAACAGCTACAAAAATTGTTTTGCTCTGACAGGATATTTTAAGCTGTCTCCTGGGCTCTCTCGTCGATCAAGCTTCTTGAATTTATGAAATACTGCTGTCCTGAGGAGGCTTTCAAGAACTTAGTTAGACCTCTTAAGTCTGAGACAAGATCTCTTAACATGAGGAAAAGGACACCTTAAGCAGAAACCTTTTCCAAGCTAATCTAATAAAGAAACAAACATCTTTGTTACTATCCATATTGTTTAGCTGAAAAGAAGCTGCTGTCTTCTGCAGCCTGTCAGCCTTGGGGTCCTACATCTAAGGCTGCAATTAAACCAAAACAACCAACATGAAAACAACAGTCACAGTCAGGTCTTTGTCTGAAAAGGTGGGATACAATCTTCCGGCTTGCTGCCGGTGAAAGCAGTTGTCCTGTGACGTCAGTTGTTTGCTTACTTACGTTCTGAATTAACAAAGTCCATTTGTTAAAGATAAGAACGCGAAAAGCTTAGAAACGGTGTTATCTGACAAGCACCTTCATGAGTTCAACTCTAAAAA
>VZTG01003880.1:997521-1170298 GCA_013397845.1 Melanocharis versteri
GCATAGCTTGAAAAACTATACAGGCTTTTGAGTTCATAAACTCTTCTCTGGGCCTGCAGCAGAAGTAGCAAATGCACTAACTTGACTGCTTTCATTTCAAAACTGAAGAAGGGATTGTGTATCTAGAAGTCTGTGGAAGTGAAAATACCTGTGTAAATACAAACACATCCTGCCCCTCAGGTCTTCAAAGTAATTTTAAATCCAGAACAATATTTCACTGCTTTGCTGGAGCACGATTATAAAGAGCATGGCCTGAAATAAACTCTACATTCTCTCCACATCTCTATACTGAAAAGACACTATTATTCTAAATTACCTATAGCCTGAGTTCCTTTTCCAGCATGTCTTAGTGATAGCTTGAGTGTGAAACTACAGCAGATCTTTATGAATGGAAACAATTTTAAAAAAATATACTGTAAGAGCAGGATTCAGTTAGCCTTGAAATCAAGGAGTCAAAGACTCAGCATATTTTAGGACTGGTGTATTAATAGCCTTCATAGTGAATTTTGAGATTCACCACACATAAAAAAACCACACTTTTTATCTTATTTATATGTTTATTTATTTTATGAGAAAATAATCTGTAAAATCCAATATTTGTCTTCTGTACAATAGCATGGTTAGAAAACCATAGCTGAAATATATGCCAAATCCCACCCAATACATGTGGTAGGGACTTTTCTAGAGGCAACAAGGGGTTTGTAAGCCACCTGTTAATAACCCAACCTGAGAGGCTCAGCCATTAACAGCTCAGAAACATGTCACTGTTATTCCTTTTAGTGTAATTTGTGATATACCAATGGCTTCTACCTTTGAAGTGTATTTATGCTGGTGGCATAACCTGACAAAACAGAAACAGAAAGTGTTTTGGAAGTGTGCTCAGTTTGTTCAGAAACATGCTTGATTGGTCACTAGAGGGCAGGAAAGGAAAGGAGATAAAAAGGAAGGAAAAACAGAAAGAAAAAAATGGGGGGAAAAAAGGAAAAGAAGAAAAATAAAAATAAATAGAGAAAGAAATAGAAAAAGAAAGAAAAAGAGGGACTGTTTGGTGTGGGAAGACTAAGGCAGCCTTAAAAATAAATTCTCTTCCTTTCTGCTTAGGAGATTAAGGTTTACTTATGGGGAGAGACATTGTTCATGCCAATCCACAAGGCAGTCCATCAGATTTAGGATTTTTGGCTGTCAGCCCTTCATGTTATGAGGATTTTCCAGTTCTTTCTAATTGGTCCCTGCAGTGCTTTGCCTTGCTCTTGGAGGCAAAGTAAAATGCTAGAATAAATAGAACATTTCAAGAGTTCCGAAATCTAGCTTGTTCCAAAAGGAGAATAATTTTTAATTTATTCCATTTGAAGTATTTCCAGAGGAGACTTGGAAAAAAAGCCCAAACCAGGGATAATTAATGTGTACATCAGGAAATAATAAAACATTCCCATAAAGAAAAGGGTTTATTTTGGAGAGAAACAGAAGTGATCTGTTGTTTTTTACTAAATTTTTATGACTATAAATAGAAACTTTCTCAGTGCAAGCTTCTTTTTCTAAATGAACAGGGAGGCCGATCAATTTAAGAAATACAAGCTCACTGCAAAATCAAAGCAGTACAGGCTGTACATCAGTGAATATGTGTAATACTGGATCTTTAAAGAAATTTTCTCCCTTTCCCTTCTTATTTCATCCATCAAGTACTTTGGCTATGTGTCTTAAACAAGCAGGAACTAGTTCTTTTTCTCTGCCAGTTACCCATCTGTAGTTAGTGGTGTTTTATGTGTACCACCTTTGTTTTACCAGCAGATGGGGGTAAAGTGGAATATTTATAAAATGTTCTGGAATAATAAAGAGATTTAAAAAAAGAGAAAAAAAGAAGACATGGAGATGGTGAAATGTTGAGAGGCGGAGCTTTTCAGAGAGGAGCAAACATAAAGCCAAGTGGTCCCTCTAGGAGATGGGGATACACTGTGGGTTGGTAAAAAGCTGTAATGGTAGGCCATTTAGTTATCAAAATACTGTATCTATGTGTGCAGCAACCAAGATAATTGTTCAGCAGCTTCATGACTAGCTGTGGTGACAGCAGTTAGAGAAGATTCTTTTTAGTGGTAGGGAAAAGCTTGTGATGCAGACACCAACAGCACAGAGAAGTGTATGAGAGTTCATGGAAACTAGATTACACAGGAAAAAAGTGTTTGGTGCAGGACGCCTGTGATTTTTTAAAAATTGTTCCAGTTTTCTGTCAAAAACTGCTAGACAGAAACATGTCTAGAGGGCTTAAAGGGAGCTCTTGTTTGTTTTTCTATAGTGCCTGGAACATTCTGGGATGACAGAGAGCTTTTTTAAAAGCATAGGCTCCTTGCATGCAAAGCAGAATACACAGGGGGCCAGCATGGGAACATGGCAGAGGCCTGGGAAGTTGCTGTTTTTTATTAGGAAGGAACGGCAAGCAGCAGAGGAGCAGTAGGGCCAAAGATCAGCATTGACTAGGGATGCCAGCAAAACAGATTCATCTGTATCTCAAATAGGTATAATAATGTGAAAATGCTAAAAGCAGTTAAAGGCAAAGCAGAATATCTGTCCGACCATGAAATTCATTTTTTCTGAAGCCAACCAAAAGAAAAAAATTGTGGGCTAATTAGGTTATAATCTGTGTAGAACTGACTGAGCTAATAATAGGGAAAGAGCAATTCTCTTGAAAAATCATCTTAAGGGAGAATATTTCAGAGGAGCAACCAACAAGTAGTGAGAGACTCTCCATGTATTTAAATTGCAGTTCAAGTGACATTTTATTAACAAATTTCGGTATTTGTTTTCTGTCCCAATTAAAAGCAAAAAAATAAGGCTCTGTGGAGTTTCAGACATCTTCACAATCTATCCCAGGCATTTAACAGAAGTGTCCAGGTCCTCCAAGTAATTGACAAAGCAGGCAGGTATCTCAGTGTTTTACTCTTAATTGCCCTCTGAAGCACTGTTCCTCTTTCCACTGATGGCATAAGAAGCCTATACTTTTAATTTGGATACCTAAATTGGTTGCCTATAGTATGTAAATACCATACAGAGCAGGCAGTGTGAAGGAAAGAAAGAAAGAAACTAAATGTAAGGTTTTTTTAGAAAGTGGTAGTGTACTACTCCAAATAGTTGCACATAGATTGTCAAGCTGTTATTTCAGGACAGATCTTTGAGAGGCAATTTCTCAACAATTCGAATGATGGTTTCTTGGAACAGCTAGTTCCACAGTCCAGGGGAAAAAATAGGAAAATGGACAGGCTATTCTTGACTTAAGCCTAAGAAAAACAGTTTCTTAGTTTAAGAAGTTTTTATAGTTTCACCATGAAGTAATAATTGTCAAATCCAGCGAATTTCAGTATTTCTAATGGAAGGCTCCTGCTTAAAAGTAGTCCAGATCCAGGCAGTGATTCAGAAGAGGAATTGTGATGAGAAGAAGGAAAGTCATTACAGTGGTATTAAAATCAGGTATGAAACCATTAAAATCCTAAGACTTACTGTGAAGAATATATTTATGTAGGTTTTTAACTAAGTGACCGGAAGTAGGAAACATGTTCAAATGGTTGTTGGAGTCACACACTAATGGTCACAAATTTTCAGTAAAAACCTATAAAAATAAATAGAATTTTTTTTTAAAAGGAGGGTTATGAGAAGTGAACAGAGTTATGTATATGTCCTACTAAGCATAAGTTATCACAGAGCTAAACCAACATTACAACTAGAAACTTCTCCTTTGGGAGGATTTTTCCCACACCTTAAAATTCATTGTAACCTGTAATGTCTCAAAAAGGGTAGAGTACATTTTGTGAGGGATATTCTTTGAGGAAAAAAGTGCTCCATTAAGATAATTCTTATGTTCCTGCAAGCAAGGTTTAAAATCTCCATCCAAAGATATTTTTGTCTTTAACAGAAAAATCTCATAATACTCAGATATTTACCAGGTAAAGATATTTGCCTTCCTACCTGAATGCAGAGTAGACAGCCATACTGCAAATAAGTGGCTAATCCTCACTTAAGGGACATCAATTTCATTTATTTTTTCCATGAGTCAACTGAAGACAGAATCTCTTTATCAGACCTCTGAGATCAAAAAAAGCAACAGAACTGCTGGTTATACCTTAAATTTAATGAAGACTTGAGTCTAACAGAAGTTAGAAAACACCGAGTAGTCAGAAAGTTGTAAAACAGCTGTACACTTGAACAGTCTTGAAGGCAAATTAAATTGCAAAACTGAATTAAAAGCCCTTAATCTGGCAACATTTAAAGACACTGTTACATAGGTCTTTATTTTTGTCTGTATTCCCTGACTAAATACGTGCAAGAAAAAAATCTTGCACCAGTTTCACTGATGCTTTACAAAAGGTTTATTGAATTTTTTACTGGAGTTTATTAAAACATTTTCAAAGTAAAATGTCTTGGGCATCATTGCCACACAAGCACACACAAAACCCATGAGTAAAGTGATTTTTAAATGGAATAGTAAATTTGTTGGCTTTGTTTATTGTCGATATTATATATTTAAAGGATGGGAAAATATTAGCAAATTAAGTATTGTTGGTTTCCATCACAGTTGAGTGACATAAATGCGTGGCAACATACCATTCATTTATGTATATACACAGCCTTTCTCTGTGTTTTGTATTTTTTAGCAAGAGAGAGAAAATTTTAAGCACTTTATTCAGGCAGTTTATTCTAGGATTATTTCTGTGATCCAGGTTTTTTTTCTGTAATTATTATAAGCAACTGAGATTTCTTCTATGTAGTTTATGTGAAGCGTTATAGCAGTAATTTATGTCGTTATTTGTCCATGGAAGATAATTTTTCCATTCATTCCAGAAAATTACTGATTTTCTTCTTTTATCAAACATGCCTTAATTGTGGAAATGTTGCCTTATGGTCACTCTCAAGATCATGGGTACACAGTGAAGTAATCTGACTGCCTAAAAATAGTAAATGGTGCTTGTATTTCACCTGAGAATGAGACTATTTATCGTGACACTGTGTACTTGGCCAGTACAGCCAATGCCTAATACCTGAAAAGTTCTTCTTTAAATGGCAATATATTTTAGTGTATAGGGTAATTCTGTATCGTGAGAATTTTAGCTACCTAGGAAATATATTTAAAAGTTTTCCTTTTTGTATTTTAGAAGTTACTGAATACATTTTTTTATAATTAAAAAATAGGTCCTTTTTACTTTACATAATTACATACATGCTAACTATTGCTGGTAAGGTGAAGTTGCGCAAGATGTCATTTCAGCAGCAAGGTTACTTGGGGTTAAAACTAAATACAGCTCAGGTTCTATCTCTCTGGAATCGTTCCAGGAGCATAAATGGTCATCCTTCTCTCTTTCCTTTTCAGTTCTTTGCCTCATCTGCCCAGGCCCTTTGGTCTTCAAGATGAGAAATACTTAACTGGGTCTCCTACCTCAGTTCCCCAGAAAATGCCCAGTGGGTGCCTATTTTACTTCCAGATCTACCTCATGACTTGAACAACTTCAAGACTGGAAACAGAACAGCTGAATGGAAGATTGGACTGATGTGGAGAAGTGGGCATGATTAAGATTTTAAAACCTTAAAGACATTTGAAATGCTGTCACTGCACACAATATGTGTGCCCACAAATAAAGGTCCCATAAGCATCTAACAGTGAAATAGCTTTCTCACATTAGGTTACTATTTTTCTTCAGAAATAATTTCACTGATGATACTTTCTCTGCTGTGTGGACAGCTCATGGAGCAAAGCTACTGCTGTCTTCCTCAATACTGTTCTTGCACGGAAACTATTCAATGTGGACCAGAATAGCCCTTGCAATCTAGATGACAGGACCCAGATGTTCTTGTAGCCGTCTTAGCTTCTAAACAGAAGTTCTTTGCAACAGATAAACACTGTACACAAGTTGGCCTAATTTGTATTTGACCCAAGAGAAATGGTATTCCTTGAAAAAAATACATGGAATGCATGCACGTTACTAGGGATCTTAAATTGTAGGCAAACAAATTATCATTTGAGTCAGTTTGACACAACCAGCAAAGTCAGCCACGCATTCAGAAGGGTGCAGAGCACTGTAGAACTGATGACAGCACATGCACAAATGGCTCAGGGGTTTTCTTCTCCATTCAGGCACTTCACACTGTAACAGTATTTAATAATGCTATTAGGAATATCAGTTTCCCTTTTTATAGCTACATTGAGTGATCCAAAAGCAGTCTGTGCTGTAGCAAAGATCTGAGGGGCCACAGTGCAGATTTACCACAACGACTGATACATGCCTGTCTTCATTTTATCCAAGACAGAGCAATTACAGCAAGGAAAAATCAGGAGGTATTAGGAATCCTCCAATTTAGCCAAAAGAGCTTTTAGCAAAACAAACTTGGAATAAAATAAAATCGTACTTTTTCTGAGAAATTCTCACTTGGCATCTACTCAGGTAACGCAGAGGGGGAAGTTCTGGAAACCTGGATTTACCTTATAGAGAGTGTGAAGTAGAAACTGTCCTTTGCATCTAACAGCACAGTAACACCATCTTCTGGGGGAGAACTGGTCTGCTTTTAGCAAAGATCTCACAGGGTCCTGTAGGTGTAGCCCACCTTGGCTAAGAGCTGAATAAGTTATTTTTTTCCCCACGTGACCTAGTTCTGTGTAGCAAAGTATTGGAATATTTGGAGTAGTCATGTAGACTTGCATAGAGAGACCTGCTTATGGGAAGTTCAGTAACATACCTAAATGCTTTGCTAATTTAGCTGGTCAACTGCCAGTCCCTTTAGGATAGGAGAAGAATCTGAAGGCTTTGCTTCTGCACTGGCAGAAGAGAGGGAGAGAAAGAAATAAATCTACTATAGATTCCCTTAGCTAACATTCCTCAGCATTGTGTTATTTATTTCTGGACAGATTTATAATGTACTTTGATGCTGAGCTCATAAAATTCATAAAAGGAATATTTAATAAGTCCCTGATGAGAAGAACCAGAAATCAGAAGACATTATGCTTCAGTATAGTAGGAAATTAAACAAGTATTCACAGTACTTACATTGCTCAGAAAAGCTATGGGAAACCATATTGATTAAATCTAAGTTATGCATTAATGACCACCTTGAGATCACTGTCTAAAGCAACATCCTTGTCCAGCAGATGCTGACTTGGAAGCTTGGGTTAAGACAGGGTGTGAGCTGGTGCCTCGCAGTGCACAGGGCCACTTGCGGGCTGCAAGGAACTTGTGAGGCAGCAGGATGGATGGAAGAAGGGCAGGGAGTACGACACTGCTGTGTGGACTCTTGCAAAACAGCATATATACAGCTATCTTGTCTTTTAAATCAAGGTAATTAGCCAGTTGGGGTGGTAGAAGAGCTCACTGTAGGTGTGGTAAGAGTTAATTCAAGAATGAAAAAGGCGTGAAGTAAACGCAGATGTTCTGCAAAGTGATATTAGAAGCACCCTAATAGTTCTATTGGCAGAATGGAGTAGTCATAGCCTTGCTATTATTATTAGTCTGATCAGAAACGTGAGAACTCCAAGCTATGCTCCCACACAGGCCAAGCTCACACTGTTACTTTAGACAGAGATCTGTATGTATGGACAGAAATCAGCTTGGCACAGCGCTGAAGTTCCTCCTTTAGGAAAGCAGCCTGATGAACCAGATTTAACCTTTACTTACTGACTTACTTTGGAAATATACTTTGTCTTGACAAAGAAACAAGGAATCCAAGATTGTGTGTTTGTATTTTGAAATTGCCTGGTTACTAATTCTTTTTAATTTCTAGGTCACACTTTATCCAAATACTTTAGACAGAAGATTTATTGGCAGTTGTTTTTTTTTTTCCAGGCAAACTGCCAGTGTCCTCTTTTAAACCCCTGCTTCTGCTCTAGCTGTTCCCAGCACAAATGTGGAAGCTTAGGTGACATTATACTCTTTGGACAGGGGTTCCAAATTCAAACTGTGACAAAACTTAATATAGCCCCTCTGTGTCTATATTGGGAGGAATTGTGTAAAGCAGCTGGATATCTGGTTAATATGAGTAATGGCAAAGTCTGCTGTTCTTTTTAATTCTGATGCCAAGCACCCTGATAAGTCTGGTGCCATTTAGAAACCTTCTGCACATTGTTTAGGGAAAAAGAAGTTGAATGAAGAGAAACCACCATAAACATCCTGTGAATTATGTGTCAAAAAGTTTCAAACCAGAAATTTAAAATCAGTGCAAGACCTTGATTTTTCAGGTCAAAATGGTGCTTTTGTTATGCTAAAAACTGCATTAGAAATACGGCTAACAAATTAAAATGTGATTCTGCACACCGGCTATTTTGTACCCTGTTCTTTTGCAAAACACTGCAACATTAAAAATTACTAAATGGAGCTATTTACATAAATATTAACCAAGAATCCCAAACAATAAAAAACTCCATGTAAAAAAAGTCTAAGAATTTTTGGAATTTTGGGAGATGGGGGGAAATATTTTCACCAGTGTCTGACAATTATCTGCACTTTGTGGCTAATTAATAGGAAAAATTATATTGCTTCTCTTGTATGAAAAAGAATGTTTGCAAAAAAAAGCCCCAAACAAAAGCAACCTTTCCAGGGACTGGTCACAGAGAAAGACCTTCCATAATTTCTTGGTACCTTGATTGGTGTTCATTTCACATTCTGACTTTCAATTCAGGGATCTCTAAACAACTTCTTAACTAGCAAATTTTCTGTCAGCTATTGGAAGGTTTTAAGTAATCAGGTGATTAAGAAGGAAAAATATGAAAGAGATAATGGAATTTGGTTTTCTGTTTGAAGCTTAGCTTAGACCGGTTCTCTTGTGCTGTCTACAAAAAATGACTTGACATGAGCATGGACACTCCAGGCTAAATTTGGAAGGAATTCAAAGCAGGGCCACAGTGACCTGCACGGATTTATTTGAATGTTCTTTTCCTTTGCTATGTACCTTTTATTATCTTCTGTCAGTCTTCCAAGTTTATCCATATCTACTCTCCTATTTTTAAGTTGCTTCTGAATATGGTGTGGAGCCTTTCCTTTAAAATATATGTTAACAGTTGTGCATTTGTGCTGCCAAATTGGCACGTGTTTGCAGCAGACCCACTGACACGCTAACCTAGTTTTTGCACCTGGTGTGTTAGCATATGGTAAGAATAATTCACTGATTCTGTGAGGCACCACTTTGGAGCTCACAGGCTGCTCACCTTGGAAGCTGCCTCTCAGCTGCAACGGAGAACACGACTGCTCTTAGTCATTTTTCAGGACAAAGGAGTTCATCTCAAGTCCTGCTCTGTCTTCAGCAAACCCCTGACATGACCCTAAGTTACTTAGAAAGACTCACTGAATCAATTCTTGACTGCCTTCTGTTAGCTACAAGTGGGAGGAGGCAAGGATGAATCTGATTCCCTTCCTTCCCTTCCCCTTGTGTCCTCTGGGCAGGAACAGCACGTTGAGTCCCCTGTTACATTCCCTCCAGCAACCTGCCCTGCGCCTCAGTCCAGGGATGAATTTTCCACTGTGGAGAGTTTGTTGTGCAGATATGTAAGCCCAGCCCCGAGACTGGCACACAGAGCTGTAAGACACTCGTGACTAGCACAGCTCCTCTAACTGCAGGGACAAAAAAAAAAAAAAAAATACAGGTAGGAGGAGGAACGGGATGTCAGGAAAACGTGCTTCTTAAAATGTCATTTGTCATTTTAGCTGTCACCTTTTCCTAAATTTTGTGCTGCATCACTTGAGGCACAAGGTGAAGGAAACAGAGCAAAGGAAGGGCAGTGGCCAACATCTCCTCTGAATTAGAGACCTTGTGCTTAGCACTACTCCAGGACGCTAAAAGATTTTTTTAAAATAACACCCAAAATTGAATTTCTATCAGAGTAATGATGTTTAGATAAACTCAAATGTGCCTACAAAACACTTACCTGCAGTGAAAATACAGAATTTTTGAAGACTTAAAATTTCCCTTTATATTTAGACAATGTATCTAAGTTATTTTTGCTTGGTTCTTTCTTGACACATGTTACATTTAAATTATGACATTTGTGATGGGAGAAAAGTACCAACACGAACTGGCAGTGCTCCCTTCTGGGTCCCCTTTGAAGAAAATGTATGACCCTGTAAAAATAGGTCTCTGTCATAGCCATTCCAGAATTCTGGTCAGAGACAGAAGAAAGCCTCTGAGATACAGAGCTTCTAGCTCAACTTTTTCCTAACCTGACACCCATTTTTTTCCGTCATGATTTCCTCCCACTCTCTGCCTCCTACTCCAAGTTAAACCAAATTTAGTAGGTAATTCCAGACATTCCTATTCAAAAGTGTCCCCTGGCAGGAAACCAGTGCCCTGTTTTTCAGATTAAAAAAGAGCAAGCAAACTAAGCATTTTCTCAGGAGGTGTGCTTATATCTCTCTTACCCAATCCGTGTGTATCCTTTTTGCATCAGCCATCCTATCATTGGCCCTCTGAGCCAGGCTAACAAAGGCAAATTTAAGGTGGTTGAGTAGTCAATTATCTGCAAGAGTGAAGACTCAGTGGGTAGTTGAACTCATCTACTCAGAAGACTTAGAAAGGAAGAAAACTGGGTTTAGACTTGATACTATATATCAACAATGGAGTCACAATACATTTTGGTGGTAGTTAAAATACTGTGTGACCTAGCAGCAGCTAAAAGAGTTCTACGGTAGTTTGTCTACAAATTGTTGGAGTGTATATAGTCTGGTTTATCTGTAAGTCATGTTTCCTTCCTGCTATAAAGTCTTGCTCTAATTCAGATCTTTGACCATCTAACTCTTTTGACAAGGCATGGAACCATCGTCATTCCACTGTTAAACTTACACCAATATGAATCTGCAGGGCAAATAGGTTTGCTTAGCTGGTCTGCTGAACCACTCCTTCTTCCGTAAACAATACAGACAGATGAAATAAGTGTTCAGCAACGCTTCACGAAATGTTAAGTTTTTTATGTCATTTCTTTTCAGCATGACGACAGATTTGAGTTGGTTTTTGCCATTGGATCTGATTGAATTATACTGGAACTGAAGTACAGAAACCCACAGATTCAAAGGAACCCCATGCTCTGTTAAATTTCTGCAAACTATTGTGACTGAGGGGATGACGCACAGTGAAAGTATAATTGTCCCTAAACTCGGAACACATACCACTGAATTCGTTTCTAAGCATCATCTTGCCCCATCAAGAAAAGCCTGGTAGGAGTTGCAAGTGGGAGTCCCCACCCTTGTTATTAGTTGCATTGTAAGGGTTACACACTGAGTGTGGTAACATTGTTCAGGGAAAGATCTTCAGGAGTATAATTACTCATTCAAATTCATATGGATAAAGAAAGGAAATGATCCTAAGAACAGAGGACCTCAAAGACCCACAAAAGCAAGAGAATGTATCTCTATTGACTTAGCTGAGAACGTGTCATTAGAAATGTCAGCCAGAGAATCACGGCAGGGACTTTTTATATTTACGTGGTAGATGTTATTCATATTTCACACCAGTTTGATGTGGCATTTACACTGGAGTAGGTCTCATGCAGTTTCATTAGGAACAGCTGTTTTTTATCAACTTCGCATCCAACTCTAATAGGTTTATACAGTTCAAAGAAAATAGAGATTAATGTCTTATTTTGATAAAAATGGTAGAAAGAACATTTTGCTAACTTCGGCAAACAGATGTAAAAGTAAAAACCAGAAATGTCTGAGGCCAGGAAGCTCCCTGTCTTGGGCAGAATGACTTTTTCAGGCCAGAAGGATTAATTTGCCTTCATTTTTTTATGTGGCTATCATGAAAAACAGGGCACAAGCATAAGCATGGAATAAAAAGCTGTAGTATGCTATAAATTATATTATGTATTTTTAAAGTTCCATATGCTGTTTGAAAACACAGAGGACAAAACAAGTACAATATCACTTTCAAAACTTATAACAAGGGATGGTAGAAATAGGACATACTAGAAGAGACATTAAATGCTAATGACTCTAAGGCTGATCTAGACTTTTTGATTTAGAACAAGATCAGTGACAGCAAGCATAGCCAAGCTCCTGTGCACAGCATCTAGAAAGATGATTTGACAATAGTCAAGAATTCGTTTAGACTTGTGAACCTTTAGGATGTAGTATGTGAATCAGCATTCTCGGTTTTTGGATGAATAGATAATGAATCATCCCTTTTCTTCCTCTATCTGTACTTATATTGCATTACATAAAAGGGCCAGGTATACTATTTTATTTTGTGGTATTCTACCTGCAGGGCATGCATAACCTGATTTTGAAACCAGCAGCCCCGATAATAGGGTGTAATTTCTAAAACAGAGACATTCCATTGACCAACACCCCATCCTGCTTTCAACATTACTGTACTATGACTAGCAGAGAAGTTTCTCCTTAAATACCTTCTTCATGGGATATTCAGACACAGACTGTATAAATTATGAATATGGCTATTATGTTGAGAAGTCAAATGTGTAATATATGATGGCAGTAATAAAATGAATGCATCATTTCTGTGCTACCTGTTTTATACAGAACTAGAGTTTATTTTCTTTAATGCTCACTGTCTTTATTACTGCCCTGAGGAAAAAAACTACCAGTGGAGCAACTTTCACTTGGGGTACAAAGAGACTAAAAAAGTTAGTAATTTAAATGGGATGGAAAAAGATTTATTGTGTAAATATTTTACTTCCCTCCATTCCCTCACTTGCTCCCAAAGGACAGAACTACAACTCCCTCTCCCATAATAGCCAGTTGATATGGCTAGGCCCTGGCTTGGTGACAGCCAGCTCCTATGCTATGAATAGGCTGAAAACTGCCTTGACTGGACTCCATCCCTCTGAGCCTCTCCTGTTAGAGCTGTGCATCTTTGCATACATAAATATACTGCAGAGAAATAGACGGGTGTATGAAAAAGGATCAAGATCTTCAGGGTGGGTTTCTCTAACCTAGGAGAAGGACATTAATGCCATGCCACATGTTATTTTGTGTCCCATCTCATTCTCTGCAAAGGGATCCTTGATAGAACTCCTTGCTGAAGGCAAAAACAAAGGTTGGCTTTGTTGAGTTTTGTTTTTCAAATGTTATGTTTCCAAGAAACACTCTGTTGAACATTTATTCCTTTAAACATTAGAACTTTATTAAAAAGAAAAAATTTCTAACTACCTCTGGGTTAAGATAAGCTTTTTCCTTTCTCCTAGTCTGGGAATAAAAACAGAATTCATTTTCTTCCCCAACACACTCAATGCTTTCCTCTTCAGATGAAAGCTCTCAACTCCTCCTACCCTTGAAGTGTACATTATGACTAGAAAATGCACGTCAGTGTCACCAAGGTGAGATCCATGCCTTAGCAGCAGAGGGAAAGGTAGATGAAGTTAGTGCATGAGCTGTGTTTTGCTCAATGAACAAAGTCCATCCAGTTGCCTGGTTAACACAAAGTGGTTAAAAAGAACTAGCCAGGAAGGATGTGTGAGGGTTAGGTGTGCATTTGAGCACCTTAAGTGCAGTGGAAGGTCACCAGGATGGTTAGTGGCCTGGAAGGTGCTGCAGGTGAGTGTGAGGGAGCTGACTTCACTTAACTTGGAAAAGAAAAGCTAAGTTAGAGTGGGTCAGAGTGCAGCCTCCCATAACTAAGAGGAAATTGAGAGAAGATGGAGCCAGACTTTCACCTGAGGAGTACAGCAAAAGGAAAAGAGGCAGCGGTCACATGTTGCAGAAAAGGAATTCCAGGCAGATAAACAGAAAAAATTACGAGAGTGGTTAGCACTGGCACAGGTTGTCTAGAGAAGCTGTGTCCTTGAAGCTGTTAAAAGCTCAGCGGGACAAGCAACGTGAGCCACCAGATCTAACTTTGAAGCTAGTCCTGCTTTGAGGAGGAGACTGGATTATATGACCTCAAAAGGCCTCTTGCAACTTGCACTATTCTGTGACTGCTGTTCTCCAGAGAAGCATGCAAGATTATTCTCGCTGATTAAAACCATTTTAAATCGTGCAAAACTTACTGTAGGCATTATCGAATATATGGAGCAAGCACATTTTGACAGTAAACCATCTGTGTTCTGGGAAGCAGCATCTAAGAATAACCCAAAGAAACCAATTTATTGCAAATATATTATTTAGACCACAAATCTTTGTACACTCAGGACCATAGCTATTTCCCCTTCCACTGCAGGGTGAAAGAGGACTGATGATGTTACAGCACTTGGATCGAAGAGCTTCATTCTTTCCAGCAAATCTAAAAGTGAAGTGAAATGTCTGCATGAAATTTGAGCCCTGTGAAACTGGGGAAATATACATTCATATACATATGTATGCTGCACCCATAAAGGGATAACTAGGTCAAATCCTGGGAAGCCCAAATTTATTTTCTGAAGTGGTTAGAAATTGCACTAAATCTGAAAGAGAAAAGGTTCATTCATTCATGTCTTAGACCTATGCCATAGGGAAGCTTTTTCCCCACATAGAAAATCCAAGAAAAACTTGGCACAGAATTTCACTGCACTGATTTCCAAGCCCCATTCTTCCCTTGTGATGCACAAGACAAAAAGGACCTTGTAAGAGAACCCAAAATACAGAAATGGATCATGTCTCTTGGGTGGCAGAGCAAGAAAAGGAGTGTTACTCAGACCCTTCAAGGGCTTCTCAACACTGTGTGAACATCTTGCAGCTGCTAGTTGGGCTGCTGGCAGATATAGCAGTGCTTATTCAGGATGAAGGTTTTATTCAACACAAATTTTATGGGAATGGTAATCATATTGAATAATCATGTGGCTCCTGCAAGTCTGTAGGGAATTGTGCACATGTGGATAAAAAAATCACAGTTTTCCTTGAGAGATTGCAAAGAACGAGAATACTGCCCACATAGCTGATAGAAGTGTCTGCTCAACCAACATTTGCTTGTTCACACAGCATTAAGCATAAACCAAATTGCACAAAGCAGCATTTCACTTACCGTTTTCTTTGGAAAAGACTACTTGTCAGCAGAGGTAATTCCTTCACCTGGGCCTAGGAAAAAAAAAAAAGAGAGAATAAACACTGATTATCTACACACAGCAACATGATTTATATTTATAAAAGGTTTGGTCACAGATTATCAAGGTTCAACCATCTTGGGTGTGTGGTTAAAAATAAAATCCACAAAAAAATGGAGAAAAAGAATGTTGTAATATTGAAATACTGCATTTATTTCAGACATCTAGGAGAGCCTTTGCATTCTCAAAAGTGAATCTTGTCTGTATTGATAAGCTAGATTTATACTCACGTATAAAATATAGATATGTGTTTTGTTTTCTGCACTCTTGTAAAAAACTTCATGGAAAGTTCAGGTTATTGCAAGAATGAATACCTACATTTATGCTCTTCCTTTCAGTTTTCTTTCCCTTTTTACTCTACATTGCAGCAATTTATAAATAATGTGGCATTGTCTTTATTTCATCTTACTACATACTAGCAAAGCAATTATACTTCTAAAAGGCTGCATTTTGCATAAAATCAGTTTAAGGAATTTTGCTCAAAATATCCTGAATTTAATATAATCACAAGACATTAAACATTCAAGCAGCCTGAGATACGTTTTCTTGCTTTGTCACTTATTTCAGAAAGCAATGCACTTCTCTTCCACTATACATTTTCAAAGTGATGACTCGTCTACAATTGACTGATTTATCATTAATCAGCCTTAACAAGATTAGACATTTTAAATCAATTTCTAGCTTCTAATTCAATACAAAGATTTCAGTTTCAAGGAATTTAAATGCCTTAAATTTAAATGTCTTTGAATTTAATCGTACAAAGTTCCAAGAGTGGCAAGAACTTGCACTATTGACTGAAATAGAATGAGACCTAGACCCCCTCCCATGCCCAAAGAGTTAGACCCTTGTCCTGCTGCTGTAAGAAAACATAAACCCTGTCCATCTTTGCATGTGCGTTTGGCTGCATGTTGCTAGCCCCACTCTCTAGGGGATGGTTGTGGCAGCATTGCAGTGAGGGCAGAGCATTATTTTTTTCCAGACTTTCTCTGATTTACCTGTTAACAAGTGATTACAATTTACAGGTTACCCCTCAGTGAGGGGTTCCCAACAGCTGTAGCATGTTGGATCTGGTTGGAACCAAACCCCCCCCACCCAATGAGAAATGGGCTAATAAAATTCTAAAAATATCAAAAATTTATTTCCTTCTTGTATGGACTATGCCAGTGCCAAAGAAATCCCTAGAACAATAACAGAGTTTCCCAGGACTAGTTTCCTTGGTATAATATTTGGAACCATCAGTAATTTTCAGAGTTCACCAAAGGGTTCTGAGAAGCAAGTAAAGAATATAGCCTTCTATTAAGACTTAATAGAACTTCTGCTCACTGTATTTCATCAGATAAACCATTAGAAGTCATTTTAAATTTTGAAAGGCTTACAGGCTCAACTGACTTGCTGTGTACCTGAAAAATTAATATTTGCCTCACAGTCACATTCAGAGAAAGCTGCAACCCGACTTCATAGATAATACACATTTACAAAGATTAGTCTTAGTAGCAGAGAACAAATATTGAACAAAAGAGCTCAAGTCAAGGAAAAATAAAGGCTGCTGTAAACCTTGTGTGAAAGAATTGTCTCTGTCTAATATCACAGATGTTCTTTAAATTCATTAAAGCTCTGTCTCATTCATAGGTGTTTTGTGATGCTGCAGGAACAAAATATGTGCCAGCCAAAATAAGGTGGACATTTTCTGTTTTTTAATAACCCCGGTATAGTGCCTCTGGCCTAGCAATTGGTTTAAGTTTCAAGCCCAAAACCAAATCAAAATCTTCCTTGCTCAACTGCGTACTGTAACTGCATTGAGCTAGCATTGCTCTCCCACCCAGAAAACAGCAAGGATTTCTCAAGAGACGCATTACTATGCAAGTGAAATGGAGATACTTTTTTTCTCTCTGGACTTTTTTACCTATAAATGTGGTCATGACTTTACTTCGCTCTGAGGAAATATTTGCTTATCTTTTCTTCAAAAGGTTTTAATTAAATGCTAAAGGCTCCTCTACTCTTTCTGTATCCTCCACTGCAATGTATTTCCTTTCTTCCTTCCTGAAGCTGTGGGGGCGGACAGCAAAGAAGCAGAGCGACCTGAAAGTAATAAAGTCAGAGTAAACCACAAAACCCTTGCTTAATTACTCACTTTCAGAACAGAGGCTGAAAATAAGCAGTTCTTTCTTTCTCATAAAATGACAAGAGCCAGCAAACAGATGACCAGAGCAGCCCATTGCGGTATGACAGCCGACAGGAAGGCACAATCACTCATTATGTGTTCCCAGAGCTGCTGATTGAAAGGCCTTGGTTAGTTCAGGTGAGGTGAAGAATGGCAAGACCCGGAGGACCATCTGCATATTAAAGCATTCACTGTAGAGCTAATACCATATATTTGTCTTTGAACAGAACAGTGTGAACCCAATTGCCTGTTTGTCACCGAGCAGCCTCAGTGAACTCCTTGCAAAGCGAGCCTGTGCCTTACATTGCATCTGGGCCATCTAGGCTGAAAACTGTTTTTAAAAACATACATTTAAGGTTTAGTGAAACTATGGTAGCTATAAGAAAACTGTGTTTTCTATTGCTAACTTGTTGCAATTAACTTACTACATTTAATGTGCCACTTTTTCAGGAAAAGACAAAGAACTAGTCTGGATGATCAATTTGGATTTCATTCTTACAAAAGCAGTTGGAGGTACAACCCCCTCTGATGAGGCTTGATTTTATAATCAGCTGTGCTTCTTCCAGTAATATATTTCTGCCATTGTGCACCTACAAATGTCAGGAAAGCTGATATGCTACAAAGTGCTGTCAAATGCACAGTAAGACAGTAATTTTTTTTTCCTCTGGTGATCCCATTTTAGCAGCGCTATTTGAAAGATAAGATAGACAGACAGATCTACATTTTAAGATGCCAAACCAAAGTATCTGGAAACCTGAGTCCTCTATAAAAAGCACAGCTAGAGAACCGTCGCTGACAGGACAAACTGGTGTGCTAACTCAGACAACCCTATCAGTTTGCCTCAATGCAGGGACGCCTCCTCAGATGAGGAAAGAGTTACCCTGGCTCTGCACAGTGCTCTCTGCTTGTATTGGCAATCGGGAACTGGGACACCAGTCCATGGCCATGAATGTGCTCTAGATTACCAACTAGGCACAAAGTTACTGTATCCAGTCTGTATTTACTGACTTGGGCAATGATCTGCCTGTGAAAGGCTCTGAATCTCACTGCTGTTTTTTTGCTAAACCTATCACTTCAAACAATCTTTCATGATGATTTACAAGTTGGGCAAAACAGGTATTTTACACAGCAGGAGCAAAATATTTTATAGCACCGGCAGTGCAATGAGCTACTACACAGCAACAGAAATATGTGCAGCAAAGCCTTGAGGCAACTCCTTTTTTACAGGCTTCAAGCAGCTCTTATTTAGTGCCTGCAGATAGTATGATAGAGCAGCCCCAGCTGCTGCACGTGATCCCTGATAACACAGCAGCCCAGCTAAGCAACGTGTGTGGGAAGCTGTGTGGACAAAGATTCAAGTAGCACAGGCTCATAAAACTCCAGAGTTATTTACTCATTTTTATAATGGGTAAGTAGAAGAGATTTGGTAAGTGCCCCCCACGTGTCCAGTCCTCCCTCATACCCGTGGGGGATGTTTGGCCTGGCTTACTGCAGGTGTGCAGCATGGGCTGAAAGTCATTGTAGCTCCTCCAAAAGAAAAATAAACCCCTTGTGACTAGTAAGGCTACTAGCAAGGCTTCCAACACACAGGTGCTGTTTTCTATCACTTTCCATAGACAAACAATGAGAAAATATCATCTGCCTTTGAGAGGGAGCCAGCAGTCACCGAAAGATAAGAGAAGGGAAGGACAGGGAAGCGGAGGACCAGGGAAGGTCATCCTGAGTAACTGGCTCTGGGGGACAGAGCAGGACCTTCCAAAGCCTTGTCTGCATTGACAGTTACAGTTTCAGGCTTCATCTGGGTGACACTTAATGTCATGTACTGTCATGAAAGGCAGGAACTTCAGTCACCAAGGGGCAGAACTAAGAAACTGAAGTGTTACTGTCCTATGAATACTCTCATTCTACGTACAGAGGCAGCATACTTATCTGTGTGCCATGCATCCATCAGCAGGAGCCTCTAGCCTTTCCTGTTTGTTCCCTCTGCTTATATGTAGCTTGAATCCAAGATGGAAGTGTCCTTATCATCTGCTATGCTCACACTCTATCTTCTAATAAATTCTCACACATAAGCAGTAGAGCTTTTAATTTCTTTTGCTCACAAATCAAGAACAGAAAAATCCTGTACTGTCTGTTCATCACTGTAAGCCCCCTTTGCTTCATATAGAGCACAGGACTTCCTGCTGTTCATTTGTATGTGGTCTCATCTACTGGTAAAAGCTGTGAACACAGAAAGTCACAGTTCACAGACTCCCTATCACATCTTGTAGGTTGGCTGCAAGTCATCTACTACCCTTGGGAAAGAGCAGCTAGGCAGTGACAAGGTGGCAGTGAAACTGTTGATCCACAGAAGACCCAGAGAGTCAGTTAGCAACCAGGACACGGTCTTTGAAGAGCAGTAACTCAGGGGTGGACCTTCTCTAGCAGGATTACTCACAGCCTGCAGAAGACAGCGCGCTGTCACCTGTGGGCTGTCCACAGCCTCTGCGAGGGCTTGTCTGCCACGGGGCCTCTGGGAGGTGGAACACCAGCAGTGCCACAATATTGCTATGGCTAATGCTGCAGGGGCTGCCTTCCTTCAGCTTTTGTCCCTTTCCTCTGGAAAAAGGCAGTAGATAAAATGCGGGACTTATAGCAGGGCCTGTCGTCCTTAGTGCACAAATCACCAGGTGTGGGGGGTGAAAAGCGATCAGCACCATTCACATCAGAAGTTCAAAAGTACTTTTTCACTGAGAACAAAGGCAGTTATATTCCAGGATGGTGGATTTCTGGCCCTGGGAGCATTTCCTTACAACCTAGGGTCTCAGCTCCTTTCCAACGAAGCTGAGAAGTCCATAATCTAACACGGGTTTTGTTCCACTTTCGCTCCATACTTGCGTTTCACTGGGCAAGGTCCTTCAGCAGCGCCCTGAAGCAGCCCCACGCCGGCATGTGAAACATCCGCCGCACGCGGAAAGCCGGTGCAGCGCATCCCTGTTCGCTCCCTGGCTGCTGGAAAAGCCGCGTGCTAGAGCGAGCCCGTTTCGGAACCCCGCGTGCCCGCAGCTGCTGCTGCCCTTCCCGACGGACGAGGGAGCAGGGCCGGCTCCGGACACGGGCAAGGGAAGGGCGCCGGGCGTGCGTCCAGCCGGGCGCGGGCGCGGCCGGCAGCGCGCACCCCNTTTTTTTTTCTTTCCCTGACACTGCAAAAGCTCGGGTCACCAAAGTTGCAGAGAGAGTATTTTTGAAGCCTTAGTTCTTTTCCTAATAAAGCAAAGCAAAAGTTGATTAATTTGATTCGGGTACTCTCCTCCTACTGCTTATTATGGTAAATACCTTCACAATAAAAAAAAGCAAGAAGACGAGGCCAGCGCAGCTTCTGCTTTATTTTTGGCAGTGCTCTGGAATACCAGTGAGAACTCTGGGAAGCAGAGAGCCATTTATTTAAGTGACAAAGCAAATGCCTTTCCATGACTCAACAAAACTCTGCATTTCCAGCAAGGACTGCATCCATCTCAGCAGGGATGTGCTGCAGTTGAAGCCCCTTTTCACAAATATTCAAGCTATCTGGCCTTGAGTGGGCCATGTCCTTGCATAGTAATTTTTATATCCGTCATCTGAGAGGGAGGGTTATGAGTAACTCTTTACGAATAAAGCTGTAACATTCTATTGCAGTAGACTCTCAGCATGGTCTTTGGGGATTATAAAAAGTTCGTTTAAAGTCAATTCTTGAAGCCTAATGAGGTGAAAAAACAGTATGTCCCTCTCTTCTCCCACTTTTTTCCCCTGCTTCACTCAGTAGTTAACCTTAACAGTGCAAAGAGCCCTATTACTTAGACCTGGGTTCATAGCTCATAAAAATATTTCTAAAGATGCTTTAGTATTTTTGTTCAACCAAACAAGTGCCTAAAAACATCGACTAATGGTTGTTCAGAGCCACAGAATGATGGTTCTGCATCAAGATACATAAAATCCCATCTGATGCTCTGATGGGATAGGCAACTTGCTTAATATAGTGCTGTCTGTGCTCAGAGATGAAGCAGCTGATCCAGCTTGTTGGAATTCTAAGACCTCACTCAGGGCCTCTAAGAGGGAAGTTCAAGTGGATGAGCACTTCCACTTTAACTCGATCTGTTTTACTCGTTACTAGAATGTTCTTTTCTGTATTTTCAAGAAAATATGTTCAATTAGCTTTCACTAAAATCTGTTTTTCAGAGGTTTGGATAAAGAAAGGAGAGTAGATTTGAATTGAAGAAGTTTAGGATTAACAAGAAATGACTGACTAGTTTCACCCTGGTTCCTTAGGTAGAACTGACAGTTTTGATATAAGGCTGCATTGTTTAAAGCTGTGCAGAGATGAGGCTGTGAATAATTAAGACAATGGATGAAGCAAATACACGTTCTTGAGAAGCTTCTTATCTGATGTAATAAATGATAACATCCTTGTGTTTCTTCTCCATTGAGAATGATACAGATCTTGGACCCAAGACCCTTGCCCAGCTCCATCATGCCCGCGGATATGGCCATGCGAATTTGCATAGCCCGTTCTCCACCGCTGAAGAGCTTTCTCAGCCCCCTCGAGGACTGCCAAAGAAACAACTTTGTGAACAGACTCAAACCTCTCAGGCCGTGCCTTCATGTGAAACGTGACTCTGAAGATCAGAAGAGCGACTGGAACCACTCGCCAGCCCGAGCCAAGAAGCGCGTTGTGTTTGCAGACTCCAAGGGGCTGTCCCTGACAGTGATCCACACCTTCTCCGAGTTCCCGGACCCCCCTGTGTGGGACCTGCAGTTTGACCTCTTAGGCATTGAGAACATAACGTCCAACTTAAAACTCCATGAGGAGAAAAACTTCATTCTGGGTTTTCCTCAGCCCTCAGCTGACTATATGGACTTCAGGAACCTTCTACAGAAGAACCTGGTCTGCCTGGAGACCTGCAGCCTGCAAGAGAAGGTGCTGTCAGGCACTGTGAAAGTAAAAAATGTGAGCTTTGATAAAAAGGTTCAGGTTCGTATTACTTTCGATACGTGGAAGACCTACAAAGATGTTGAGTGTGTGTACATGAACAATGTTTACAGTGATTTTGAAAATGATACCTTCTCATTTACCATTGATTTTCCTCCTGCCATTTCCTCTGAAGAGAAGATAGAGTTTTGCATTTCTTACCAAACTAGAGAACACACCTTCTGGGACAATAACGAGGGTCAAAATTACAAAATTGTACACGCAGGGTGGAAACCTGATGGTGTTCAGATACCATCTGCCAAAGAAGACTATGTAGATCTTCAGACTCCAAGAAGAAGACAAGAGAGAGAACCTGATCAGCTAGGCAGTCCAAGGTTGTCCAGGGGCCTCTTTCCCCGGTGGCAGAGCTTGGGTCAGATTGAAAGTTTATCACCATATTGGTGACCCACACTACCGAGGAAGCAGCCTTCCCTTTGGCAACAGAACAGTGCCAGTTTTCTGGTTCACATACTGCATGGTGAAACCACCTGGCAGGTTTTGTTTGCTGTCTGAACAAATCCATGTCCATTAACTGTGGGACTTGTTAAACCATATTATGCTCCTGAAGTTCTTAGCCAAACCTTATCCTTGGAAGGAAAGAAAACCAAGGGGCAACTCATGTGTATGCTATGTACTATAGGAGTAGCTTGCCTGTATCTCAAGTATGTGCTGCTTTCTTCCTGCTGTCTGTCTGCTCTCCTGGGTCACTAGGAGTGAGACTTGCAAAGTAGTATGGAAGGCAATGGTGTCTCAGCAAGCTGTAGTAACTGTGAGTGAGAGTATGTGTGTGCACAGGCATGGAAACAGAATGTCACAACTGATTTGGCACCTATCAGGAGTGCAGTAGATGCTGTCAGGAGCCTTGCTGTGACTGCTAATGTGCTTGTAGCAAAGGCAGGTAGGGATGCATGGCAAAGATTTGTGGCTTCAATACATGTTATGATACTTGGAGAGGATAATGGCAAAGTGGGAAAAGGGGAAGAGGTAGAATGTGCTGCATAACTTGGAGATGTGCAATGTTCTAATTACTTCTTTCCAAAGCTGTTTTTCTAAATCTCAGAGAAAGATCTATGGGATAAAAAGGAGACTAAAGAAAATGATGCAAGGAGAGTAGCAGAAGTGACCACTGCTTTAAGAAGGCATCTCTGCCCTTACTGTCTTTTTGAAGCCTTGTATTTGATAACAAATGTAACTTTGACTTCACCATCCTACTTATTTAGCAGGCAGATGGTTGCCTTTCAATGTTAAAAGAAAAATGTGCCTTTGAAAAAATTTTAAAGCCACCCTAATATGTCAAAAATAGGGTTAGGTGACAAAACAAAGCGATTTGTGAATTTCCTACTCTGTAGTAGCATTAGGTGATTCCACTCATCACCTGATCTAATCTTACAGCATCTGATGGTTGAGTATCCTGCTCCTAATTGCAACGTTAGCCATGACTTTTCACAAGGGATATAGGCAAGGTCCTTCATATTGAAGACAGTGAATTAGCTGCACTTTGTGAGAGCTAATTTCTTTAAAAGAGCAGGGTTGTTACTAGTTTTTTCTAGACGGAATATAGGCTTGCACATAGAAAACTGTTCTGGTCTATTTTACCTCATTTTTTAAAGTTTATTTTTTTTTAGACATTAGTAAACTAATATATATTTTGTATCTGTATGCTTATAATTTAGCTTTCTGAGCTGTCAAACTCTAAATGTTATCTGGCTTTCATGCAAGACTTGTGTGAGAAATTGTCCAGTACATGCTCAGCAGGTGTGAATGCTGGCACACCTTTTAGCTATACAGAAATGGTGTTAACATCAAAAAATAAATCCATGGCGAAGTATAATAGCCTGAGTGTAAAGCTACTTGCAGCACAGCGAGATGTTAAATACTAAGGTGAAATAAGGCTCCTCCACTAATTGCACTTTTCCTTATGTAACCTTTGCTGTTATGTGTAAACTAGCCATTTTAAGAATAAATTTTATTTTGATACACCTGGTTCTCACCGTGTCAGCTCAATCTATCTATTTTCTCAACTTCTGTAAAACAGACTTAGGTACAATGAGTTTGTTCTGTGCTATGGGATCTGCTAAAGCTGGCTGTGGTATGGCATCTCAGGTCAGAAGCTGGCATTATCCTGAAGATGAAATCCAAGCCCTTCACTAAATGAGAGATCCTTAAAACTATTCACCTTGGAAGTTGTATCATTTTAAAAAACACTATATCTCACTAAATTTACCTGGAATATTTTGGTGACAGATTTTGTCAAAGATCTTCTTGTGCTGTGGTCAAGTCAGGCAGAAGTGTGTCTTAATCTGAGGGCCAGACTTACCTGCTGAGCTAGAGCATATGTGATGCTTGGATGGGTGAATCTAGACAGCAGCACTTAATGTTTTCTGGCTCGGTTTCACCTTAACTTGGCTAGTTGTGCTGCCTCCTGCAGCTATGCTGCTGTTTAGGGCAGTGGGAGGCTGTACCTAGGAATCCACAGAGCTGCCACCAGTACCAAAGGACTCCCTGCAGAATAAAGTGTCTGCTCTGAGCCAGCCATGCACCTCTGATGCTGCAGTGTGGCTCCAGCCTCACAGGCACTGAGAATGGAGATAAGGGTGGGGGTGGTTTCCAAGGGCCCTTGTCCCCTGGGACGTGGGCAGAGGGCTTTGGTGCACCCCTGCTTCTCCTCCATGGCCATGGAGAGCTGCACACAGGGGGATTTCTCAGTGCATTAACTCACTGACAAGGTGCAATTTAATTCCGTCTGCTGCACACAAAGTCAAGGGTTTCCATCAAGAAATCTAGCTTTAATTGTGAAAAAGCAATTCCCAAAAGGCAGAAGACATGAAGCTAACAGCAAGTTGCTGGAATTAATTTAGTGCTTCCACATGGCTGGACACAGAGCCCATCTACCAATCTCAGGGTCAGTGACTAAGTACGCTCGGTCTTAGTGGGCAGGAGCTCTTACATACTGCACCACCAGGTCCTTGCTCTAGAAAAAAAAAGTCAACTAAAGAGAGATTTGTAACTTAAATGGCTTGATGGCTGCTCTGCCTCAATGTGAAATTTGGCTTTAACAAACTAGATGTAAGGCTACTGGGTGAAGCAGAAACCCTCTAGCATGAGGAAAAGCAGCATTTCTTATCTTCCAGCCAGGCTTTGAGACCAGGCAGCCCAACTGCCCCGCTCCTGACTGAGACATAAATCACTTCAAAATACCAGAAGAGAGATTCCTTTGACCAAGCCTTGGCTTCAAGCCAGCTGCTTTGCAAAGATGCCTTGCAAGGTCCTATTTGCCCAGCAGAGATTGAATGTGGTGCTGCAGTGTCTCTCAGCAGCTTCAAAGCCCTCCCTCAGCTGAAAGGGCAAAGGATTTCTGCTTTTTCCACTCCCTACCAAAGCAACACAGTTTCACTCCTTCCTCTTTTAAAACAGCTTATGTTTAATGCTAAAGCTCACATCCATCGAAAAGGTAACAGGCTCCTGGAGAAAAGTATCGGCAACACTAAGGTGTATTAACTGAGAAAAATACTAGTCTTACAAATCTTTTTATCAAACACTGAGAAAAACATCACCATTGGAAAATTGTCTTAGCATCTTAGACGCTGCCCTTTCAGACATATCTGTTCCAAAACCTGAAGGTATAAAGCAGATATGGTCCTTGAAAAAAAGGCTTGCAACCTGTGGCATTATCTCATTCTCTTAGGAAGTCACTTTTTGAGCTGCACTGTAGGTCTGTATTTCCACCACTAATGTGACAGCAGTGAATAACTGGATTCACTCCTATATCTCTGCAGTGTCTGACTTTCAGTTATAGCCTATGGGTGGCACAGTGCTTACAGACTTTATTCTTCAAACATGAGTGTTTCAAGTTGGGTTCCTAATAGCTCTGCTCACTTTTGAGAAGCTAGATCTAATTTTGCTATGCAAAATTAAATTAAAATTTGCTGGTGCTTTATATTAACAAAGATCTATCACNACGCTCTGCAGTTCATAGAAGTGGGCGTGCAGGTAAAGGGCGAGGGAAGACTCCGAGCCAGCTTGTGTTCCCAAACCTTTATTCCCTGACCTCGTGGCCAGGCAACGTAGGGCCGGAAGGGAAGCAGGACAAGGAGCCCAGAGCACAAAAAACAGCGGGTTATAACGGTTTCCAGGGAAGGCGGGGAAAGGGTACAAGCCAACCAGGCAAGAACACGTCATAACAACAAACCAATGGGGGAGAACAATGGACGGGTAGCAACATAACAACCAATCACCGAACAGGGGAGACAGAACCTTCTGGCTACATATACATATGCAAAAAGCGGTGGAACATAGGCGTGGAAAGGGGTGTAACAAGGGCGGAGATGTGTCTTGGATAGACAGTTAATGGGCGGGGTGCCCTTCAGCGTCCTCCTCAATGTCACTGCCTTGTGGACTGTAGTCCTTCCACTGAATCTCATTCAGCTTCATTGAGAAAGGCCGCTGGGCCACCCCAACAACTTTCAGTTATAGCCTATGGGTGGCACAGTGCTTACAGACTTTATTCTTCAAACATGAGTGTTTCAAGTTGGGTTCCTAATAGCTCTGCTCACTTTTGAGAAGCTAGATCTAATTTTGCTATGCAAAATTAAATTAAAATTTGCTGGTGCTTTATATTAACAAAGATCTATCACCCTGGAAGATCAGTGTCTGAACATTTCCTGAGAACATAATTAGAATTTTCATGGGCAATTAGTGAATATCTTTTTCTGTAGTTAAATAGAGCTAAGCAAATTACCACAATTTATATGGTAAATCCGGTGTATTAATGGTAATGTGGTAGATGTTACGGTATTAAATCTGCGTAAAGCAACAACTCCCATCTCTCTCAGACACTTCTGAGATTTAAAATGAAATATAATTAAGAATAAAATATTTCAGTGAGGCTAAAATAAAGAAATAAGAATGTGCTAAATCCTCTTGAGAGGTCTCTGGTCCTGTTTCAAGAACTACCTGTACTTCAGCCTCTCCTGGCTGGCATTCACTTCACCTGTTCTTACAGCCCTTCAATGATGGTGACTTCCAATTATTCTTTCCTCATTTTAAGAGTCTCCTCAGGTCTTAGCCTGATTAAAATTTAGCTCTTAGCTTCTTGTTTTATTCTGCATAGGCAAGCAGAAACACCTATTTCTTTCTTTTTGCAATAGCCTGTAATGGCTTGAGAGCAAAGAACAGATTTCCCTCCTCTCCCCACATCCTTTCTCTATGGCTACATAACACTTCATTTTACTAAAATGAGTATTTTGACTTTCCATCCTTGTTTGGAAAGAACATGTCAGAGCTGTGAATTTTCCTTAATGCAGAAATATCACTCTTGGTTAGCTCTGGCAAAAGCCTCATGGTGTGGTCCTCATCGTCACCAGTGAAAACTTAGCATAGCTCAGTACCCATTTTTCATTGCTCAACTGGCTTAATCTATCTCATCCAGAAGGGCCTGGGGAATGTACAGCTCATTTCAGTGCTTGAGAGCCTGACTGTGAAGCTCATGACAGCTGGGCAGATTGAATCACTGATGCACTTCACTAACCATTTATTCTAATGATGGTATTTCCTCCATTAAAAACATTTGTCTTTTTCCTGCTCCTCCTCCTTATATTGCACACTGCTTCTAACACTCCAGCCTTTGTTTACCTCTTTTACTGAATAGTCATTAACTTAGTGAGCTTTCCTTTCTTCTACGTGAAGTGCGGCATTCTCTGCTCCAGTAACAAAATTCATGTGAGCTTGATAGGATTGGTGCAGAGAAGGCCGACTGACATTTGTTTCTGCAGTGTTCGCTGCAGGTGGCCCAGCGTCGATCTCAGTAAGTGCACCTTTCAAACAGTGAGGTAGAAAATACCAGGGTTAATTCTGGTGAGGCAAAGCCTGAACACGGCACGGTGGGGCTGCCCTCAGGCGCTGCAGCCTGAACGAACAGCAGTCGTGTACCTGTGTTACAGCCCCAGTGCTCTTTGAGCACAGGGGGAAAACAAGGCTGCTCAACAGCTAAAGGCTTGGCTTTCTGACAGCAGGGACTGTCAGTAGGATTATAGTTACAATGAGCTAACAACCAGATTCAGGGGAAAGGAGTGAGTATGGAACAAGCAATCAAACATAGCACAGTAGAAACTCTAAGGGTGCCAGACAAAGAAATTGGTCTACAGTTTACTATACTGTAAAAGAAATAAATGCGGAAGAATAAAACAAAAAATACTTGCCTCAAAAATGTTACTGGGGAAAAACATCTGCTATCTCTTCATATTTCAGGTCATTGTAATACTTTATATGCTTTTAGACTTGCAGCACCTCAAACCTTACTTTCAGGAACAACATAAAAGTGGCTGTTGCTACAGACTTGGTGGCAATGAGAGTGTTAGGGCAATTCCCCTCGCTTGCAGAAATGGGAAAACAAAACAAAACCCTTCGCACAGCAAAACTCCTGCCCTAAATAGTCCCCTCATCCCTGAATCACACACACAACTGTAGTTAACCATGAAGTCACATCTGTGAAATTGTTATACCAAAAGCAAGTATCTCAATTATTTTTCAAAAAATGTCTCTTACTGATATCCCTTTAAGAAAACAACATTTTAACAGATGAATTCAGGGTACGTAGCAAGTATCATTAACTGAAATTAGCAGAAGGTCAGGGTGATGTGGTTTTTTGTCTGTGTTTTTTTAAGTGCTTTTCTTCACAGAGTTTTGTCTTTTTCTCCTGCCTTTCCACTCACAATCTCCCTCCAGTTTTCCTTGCCTGGAGCTAAATCAATATTGAACCAGGAGACAGATAAATTCTCAAAGAATCCAGCTGTCTTACTTTAGCCCAAAAGTGAATAGAATTTATAGAGATATGCAAAAAGACCTCATCAACCCTCAAACACAAACCAACAACATACCAACAAAGCAAAAAAACAACCAAGCGAAACTCTCTGTTCTTGTTCTCAATTTAAAGCTAATTACACACTGCAGGTCTATCAGGTGAGGTGCCAAGAATGTTATGGTACAGCACAGACATCTTTGACTTGGCTCTGAGCACCGTAGCAAATCTACTGACCCCAGGAAAACAGATCTGTTCATAAACTCAGAATTCAGCCACAACCATTACCAGCCACCCCTCTTCTACCCATCAGAAACTCGTGTCACGCACTGGTACAGCACAGAAACGCACAGGAGCTGCAGAGTTAGATGGGGAGAGGTAAAGATGATTTTTGTGTTCAGATGACACAGTCACAGGTCAAATACTGATACCCTTCCAACTCTCCATCTAGCAAAGGCAAGTAATGGAAGACCTCCTATTATTTTCTTCTCCACTTTATGGTTTTCTTGGAACAGTCACACTCTTCCATAGTCCTAACCAGCCTGTAGTCTCTGTGTCTGTAACTATCACCTCAGCAGCTGCACCACCAAAAGCATTAACCTTTGCTCTGCATTGGGAAGTCAGGAAAAGTTGACTTCCAAACCACCCTCCCCAGTCCTAGAGTTTCTTCTCTCTTTTTTCCCTATCAGGCTGTAAAATCCTCCTTTTCTTACCTGCTGTAATTGTCTGAAAGGCCATGGTTGTCTGAATTGCTGGACAATATTACTTTCAGAGGTCTGTCATGATCTTTGTTCAGGAAGGACACCTGGCAGGATATAATCCCAGTACAAAGGAACCGTCTGCTGGTGCAAAGGAGACCGCAGTAACTGAGATAGGTTGAGTTAGGATCAGTCACAGCTCCAAAGAGTGGGAACTAAGAGCCACTTCCAGTAGCAGAAGGTGGAAATGATGCTTTAGGGGTCAGTGTTACTGCTGAAGCAAATTTCCTGCAAGCCTGATGTCATCCTGGGGGTGGTGGCTGAGTGCTGCACTGGCAGCACCTGAGAAAATGGGCATAGCAGGTGCTGCTTGTAATGGCACACATGGTGATTGTTTGCCAAATAACAGAATGACATTCCTTCTCCTCCAAATCAAACCTTTACCATGTTGAAGAAAAACAAAAGGGGTGTTTCACAGGCCCCTATCTCTGCATCCTAGGTGTACTGGAACCAGTTGCCCAACTTTGTGGCTTGGATCATGGTGAAAGCATGAGGTCAAGTCACCAACAGAGAAGCAGCTGGGGCTGTGCTGAATGCAGTGCAGACCCTGCTGGAGTAACAGCTGTGGTACAGAGCATCTCTGCTCAGCTGGAAGAGAGCAATCAGGCACTACGCTCCATGATAAGAGTCTGCTCCTCTATTGCAGAGTCTATAAGCAGCTAAATACTGAAGAACTCAACTCTGATACTCATTTTAGTTAGTAATTAGAAAAACACAGTATTTTTTATTTTCGGTGAACTGCAAATGTCAATCATTTTGCTATTATTCTCAAGATCAGTTACGTAAATAACATTGCATTTTATTGTATACAGTGAAAAATATGCTACCTCAAACATAAAATGTCATACAAATGTGCTACAAGTGTACATTCTGGGCGTGTGCAAGTCAAGGTGTCATGTAGTTACAGCCTCAAGCAGCTGACTGACAGAGAAGGTTGTGCTGGATTTCTCCCCCTCATGCTTCAGTCATTATTCAGAAGGGGGAAAAAAAAGAGGGATGAAAAGTGTTTCTGGGATCACATCTTGCTAGCTGGTTATTAGAAGTCCCATCTTGCTCCTGCCAGCTCCAGGAGAATGCCCAGGGCAGGGTCATGGTGGCTGTGAAGTCGTTCACCCCGTAGTTTTTCTTGTCTTTTGTGGTAGTATGGGAAAGAATTACCTTCTGTCAGCATGGCAGTGAGGAAGAATCACAGAATCAAAGAGAGGTGATTCTGAATCACAGAATCACACAGAGAAGTCTGTGTAGTTATTTAATATAATCAGTCACCTTTCCTGGACTAAAAGCTCCTTAGAGCAGGAAAATTTTAAGACCTATTGTTCAGAGGTAAGTACTAATGCCTTCTTCAGCCACTGGTGAACATATTGCAATGCCTTTACAAGGAATAATTAGGCAGAGACATATATTTATAGTTAATTATCTTGTTAGGGCAGCAAGAGCAGAATGAATTCCAAATGCAAACTACTGGCCCTCTTTCCTTTCCATATGGATTATATTAGCCCCTCTGGTGTTTGCTTATCTCTCTTGGGAGCCTTTTCAAAGACTTCTCAGCTCTGAGATTTAATGCCTGGCATTGCCGACGTGCAGAATTAAAAATGTAAAGCGTATTTGCTACCTTCTGTTTTTAGATTAGCAATGAAGAAAATAGTCCTTGCCCTGCACATAAAGTCAGGAGGGCCCAAGGGACACAGCTGCAGTGTGAGCAGAGTGAGGAGAAGAAAGCCCATTGCAGGGCAACCCAGAGAGCTGGAGGCAGAAGTCCCTCTGGAGCTACAAGAGCAACTGGAGGAGAGGGAAGCTGTGGATAAAAGCCCTATCAAATGTTCGTTGCTGGCATGGAGATCTGTTGAAGTGTTATTTCAGGAGACAAGAGAAGAGTGGTTTTGTCTCTAGGCCAGGGAAAAGATTGGGTCACAGCTTTACTGATATCTGCAGTTTTTAGCGATCAAGTGGTTTGAGGAAAGAGTAAAACCCCATGATTTTCACTGGATGTTTATGATGTACAAAACTAAAAACCTTTAATTAAAACAATAAAGAGAATAAGAAGAGTGTTTTTTCCACTTTCAGTGGAACCTTATTAACAGCTCTAGTGTTTGCTTTTTGAAGTGGCCTACAGATAGTTTCCAGACACCATTCTACCTATTTTCCAATTTGTCTTGTTTACTGAATATTTTTTAAATCCTCAAGCCATAACTATTAAAGCAGTACTTACAAAAAAAGTCTCCCATGACATTTTTTAAGGATTTCCCCAGATAACAGGGTTACCACACCACTCTGGCATGACTAGAAACCAGAATAAATTCCTAGTATTTTAACTCTATTTTTATACTGTTCTTTTGGTAAATAGAGCAGTGTCGTTCACAGGTACATAACCTGAGGCTTAAGTTCCAGAGGCTTATTTGCCACAGGTTTAAAATAATCTTGGGACAGTGGTGGGTTTTTTTCATCTATGGTTTCAATTTTTGTCAGAGCAATTTCTTGCCTCTTGCTCTGAGTCACAAGTTTGTGAGAACAGAAAGCAGCTCCTGAAGTAATTTATGTAAGGGTTTATTTGTGCGCCTTTCTAGAGACAAATCTGCACAGTGGTTTGAGATGCATTCTTTCCCAGCTGAAGTTCTGGCCTCCCCCAAATAACCTTTGATTTACCATGAATTTGCTGGGTTTGTGACTACACTGGTGAGGGAGAAGTGTCAGTAGGGCAGTTCCTCTTAAACTCATGCCAGTCCTGCTGTAAATGACTTTGGCTCCTTATGTTCAAGCATCTTTTGTTCTCCAAAGGGCATTCCTTTTCAACACCGTGAGCCCACATGATTCCTTGGACAGTTTGGACTTTCCTTCACATAATGGTGCAAATTAAGTGTCTCTGGCCTTCAATTAAATTGAGATATGTGTGACTGCCTCTCAAACTGGCAAGAAGCACAAAAGTGAAAAAGGACAGATCGTGGACTGAAGTCCCTGGATATTTTCCACCATCCGGCCGTTAATGCTTGCCACAGCTCCTCGCTTCCCACGCCGGCTGCCAAGCAGAGCCCAGTCAGCTCCAGACACAGGGGTAAGGGGAAGGCTGAGCAACTGAGGGCTGGGTTGCAGCTCAGTGCTTCTAAAGGAAATATTCCTCTGCTCTAAGGAGATGCTGAAATAGTTGTACTGCCAGCATCTGCTTCCTCTTAGACATCCATTTTACTCCTACATTTGACAGATGGACCAGTGATGGGGAGATGAGTGCTGAGAGCCTCCTGCTAATTTCACTGAATTGGAAACATAACTGAGAAATACATATATTTTTATCCCTCACTTCTTTCACAGGCCTTCTACTCCTTCATTCAGCAAGGCCAGAGCTACAAGTCAAACTTGCATTTTGTTTAGCAGGGAGTGGAGTAGAAGATGGAGGTATGGCTGATCTAAACCATTTCACCTGTTTTCATGTTTCTGCAGGCCTGAATATTTCAAACACAATTAACAAATATATTCTTGGTGCAAAGACTACTTCTGAAGTAGAAGGAGCTATTTTTCAATATCCGGCTGAATTTCCAACTCTATTCTGAACATGCAGTGAACAGTTAAGATTTTTCTTGGATAGCTCTCAGTTCTGTTGGTCAGGTGACACAATAATTCTGCTATTGTGCTTGCCCCTGTTCTTGGGCTTCCTGCAATTTTTCCTGTCATACACCCTTGATTCCCAAACTTGCACTGGATCTATTCTCACCTCCTGCCCTGCCTGAAATTCACAGGCTGTATGTGCTAGTGTGAGTCAGCAGTAATTACACTTCATCTGTAGGAAAGACAGTGGTGAAGGAGTTGGAGGTGATTCAGCAGAACACTTTATTGGCAATATCACTCTGGAAATCACCACACCTGAGTCCTAGGTGGAGGGCTTCACAATCACAGACCATTGTGTAATAGACAGCCATCCTAAAGGCTTTCTGCAGCAGTCTGAAATTTGCTATCCCATTGTACTTCAACTGCCAATCAAAGCACGATGGCAGGGCAGGGATAGCACCTAAGTGCTGTGAGCAATTTCCATTTGTTCTCCATGTCAGACGTTCTCTCGATTCTCACAAAACACAGCACTGTAGTTAGAAGTCATTTGAATTTGATGAGTCAGTGCACATAGTATTATTCTGGCACAACTGAGGCACTAGCAATTAAACCTTATTCTCCAGTTGTTCTGCCTTTTTAATCACTGCCAGTTCTCATGTGTTTCTGGCTTAGTGGTTGCTTTGAAGGAGCTGGAGGCAGCCAGCTGATCAGGTATCACAGAGATGTGCCATCCTGATGTCAGTCTAACTGCAGAGTTAAATCTACTGTCTGATCAGAAATGATCGGATTTATATAATGAATCCACCATGGGGTTATGTTGCCACATTCATTAAAACAAGAGCAAAACAGCACTGCATACCAAGATCATAAAAGGAACCAGCACTTAATTGTGTGATTAGCTTAGTTAGTGTTTGTAATAAATTACAGTAATCAGCATGGTAAACCAAAGTCAGAGTAATTTCTTCCAAAATGTAACTATTTCTAATTTCTTTTTAACACTGTATGTCTGGGACTAGCTCTTTTTGAGGCTGAGGGGGAGCCCTCACTGGACCGGGCTGCACAGAGCAGACTGTTCTGTGGGATGTGTAAGTCTGCACGTTCCTCTTGAGCCCTGCCAGCACTCTAACCCTGGGTGTGGTATCTTCCTTTCTGGTCTCCCCTTCCAAACAAAGCCTAGGAATTACATGATAATTTGTACAAGATGAATCAATAAAGGGCTAACACAAGAACAAGAAACTCCTAGTTTGTGGCTTATGGAATGCAATGCTTAACATATTTTTCCTATAAATGTTTTACAGCAATGACATGCTGTCCTCACAGTGCTTTATAAGGTCAAGGTAAGATAATCTTTCCTTATCTCCTAAATATGTGTAATACCCTGAACAGCATTTGCAGATGCTAATAAAGACAGTATATTTTATGGATGTTCTAATTTTACACAATCACATTTCATTATCTGTTTATTTAATATAAAGATATTCTCCAAATATTCTATTTAAGACTGACATTATTTTGAACACAGGTCAGAATTGAAGTGCTGGGGGTTTGATGTAAGCAGAAGAGACTGTCTGAAGGCCAAGTAGGGAAAGATGTGAGTGGAATGAGAGCACTGTGGCCATGCAGGGGGGGTCACATTCAAGAGCAGATGTGAAAACTACTAAGCCTATTACTGGGTCTTAAACATGCAACAACTTTTCCCTAAATTCAAAACTGAGACTTCCTCAGGGGAAACAAGGCATTTCAGGAATAATTCTGTTAAAGCTACATGGTTTTGGAGACCATTCAAGTTAGCCAATATGAAAGTGTGTCAAGTGTTGCTCCTCTCAATTATTTTGCATTTTACTAAATTGTACTTAAAATTCACTGCTGCCAAATGCTTTGATGCTTTTGGTTTTCCCTGTTTTTCCTAAAAGCCTGAACTAAAACCTACCCATCTCCTTTCAAGATTCCCATTTCTGTCAAATAAAAGAAATAGAAAGACGGATGTAAAGATAGCAGATTAAATGGAAATGGGATTTTGGTAGCTTGGCTCTGATAACTCCATCATTTCCTCCCTCTTTGCCTCTCAGGCACTGAACCACAAACAGGTCCTTCTGCAAGCACAGAGTTACCGGGTTTCTGCTCAGCACTTCTCCTTCCTGCAGGGCTCTGACAGCACTGCAGGCATCCAGTGCTGTAAGGAGCATCCAGAGGCATGGAGCCAGTCAATGCCCTCGTCACCAGTTCAGTGCTGGCACTTCACTGAGACCACACGGAAGGGTGGATAATTCAGATGGCAGATTTGCCTCATGGAGCATCGGCTGAGGGAGCTCCTGCAGCCACTGGTGTCTAACACCGTCATTTTTAGATCGTCCCTAGCTACCTCAACCGCAGTAGGGGACATCCAGTTTGATTCCTTTTCAAATCTGGGAAAACTAATAAACATTTTCTAGAAGCATCTCCTGCCCATGAGCTAATGTTCCCTTTGGATCTAAGTGAAAATGCTTGGAAACAACATTTTCAGGGTATTGCACTATGCATTATAGACAAAAAGCTTCCTTGCATATAATAAAAAAAATGAATATATCTCAACAGTCTACTGTTTAAAGTATTAGCCTGGCTTGCCTTGCCCTATGAACACTTAAGTATTTTTAAACTGCCATTGGATAAAATGCACAAGCAATTCCTGAAGCTGTCCAGGGGGAATGTATTCGTCCACTTATCTGCAATAGGAGAGATATGTCAGAATCTCTCTCTCAAATGCATACAGTATTTGCCTTTTCCTGAAAAAAAACCAGACCAAATTTCTTTATATGGTTTTGCAGAGTTCCTATATGGTTCTTAGCTGTGAAAAGTAACATTTTTCCCAAGTATGTATAGATTTATTGAGCATTTAACAATAACTAGAAACAGTCAACAGTGTAGCATGTGTCTAAGCTCTTGATAAATACCTTGTTTAAATGTAGTCAAGATGCCACAAAATATATTACCTAATAGGAAATAAAACATAGTCATCTGTTCTAACTGCAGTGATGCTGATGTATCAAAACATGTATTCATAAATCCACTTTATCAGAGAGTACCATAAGGACATGACTACCACATTTCCAAGGAGATCCCACAACAGATCACTTTTAAACAATGTTTCAGCTTCATTTTCAATGAACAGGATTTTCTTTTTAATTTAAAAATGAGACATCGTTTGAAATGTACATACACTTACTCAAGCTGTGGATTAATAAGGCCCTGCCTCCAGCTGATGCCTCTATTATGGAGCTCAAAACAGAGAGTGTTTTATGCCCACCTCAAGCAAAGCTTTGCCTACTTTTGGTTAAAGCTCTTCTTTTTAGAGAGCTGATGGCAAAGGTGAACACACTCAGTACGTTCTTATAGCCTCATTTACATATTTTTTATATCACGATTCTTTATCTAGGTTATCCCACCTCACTCTTTTCCTGAATAATTGAGCAGTGAGTATACAGCAGAATTGGATAATGAAGAAGAAATATCTCAGGAAAAGATTGTACCCCCAGTAGCTTCCCAGAGACCTCCAGAGAGGCTGAAGGGAATTAAAAGTGCACCAAGTCAGGTTTGCACCTCCTGGATCTGGCCCCAGGGTAAGAAGAGCTCAGCTCAGCAAGGAGCTGCTCTCGTTCATCGTGGCTTTGAGCAGCAGGGTGGGCTGCCCTGAAGTTACCAGTTGTTGGTCCACAGAGCACTTTGGCCTGATTATATTTCTGGCTCTCCAGCTCGTCCTCCAGACCTTTCCTGAGGTCAGTCTGACTCAATGACTTATATGTGGGACGACAGGGGCAATGCAGACCGGCAGATTCTTGGGCACCACAGCCACATAAGTCTTCACAAACAGAGGAGGAAAAGGGAGTGTGTGTCTTCTGCCAGGCCACTTTATAGCACAAAGACTACTAAATCCCCAAAATATGCAGGGTCAGGTTGTGGGTTTAAAAGCATAGATATGAAGAGTATGAGAAGGACTCACAATTTTATCTTATTGGAGAGTCAGATGACAGATGTATTTCTAGCCTTAAATCTTTGAAAAATGAGGGGTATGAGGCCTCATAGTCTGCCCTCTGAACTCTGTGTGCTTTTGGGATCTAGCAGTCATATCATATCCCTCAAAACCTGGAACTAAATGAACCTTTACAAAAAAAATAGAAGAGCATTTAAAGAGGTGAGGAGAAATGCCAGAAGTGTCAGTGGTAGGCATCCTTTCCTACCCCCAGCCCACCAGCCATGCTCAGAGGGAGGTTTTCCTTGCTGGAGCTGCATTAAAAACACTTTGTCCTGGACTTGATTTCCATGAGAAGTATTCCACATGCCTGTGCCAGAGCTTGGCCCCAAGCTCACATTCCTACTGTCAGAAGGTACTCTTACGCTCAACACAACAGCTTGATTTCAACCTGCAAGCCACAGACAGTTTTAAACTAAAACAGGGTAGATTTAGACTAAATATAAGGAAGAAATTTTTATGATGCGAGTGGTGAAACAGTGGATCAGGTTCCACAGAGGAGTGGTTGTCACTGTCCCCAGAGGTATTAAAACGATATGTAGACCTGTTGCAAAGGGACATGGTTCAGTGGTGGACTAGACAGTGTCATGTTTATGGCTGGACTTAATGACCTTAATAGTAATTTCCAACCTAAATGATCCTAAATGATTACTCTCAAAATCCACTGTAGACAGTGAGCCCTGATTGCTCCTTATGCTCCCCTCCCCTTCTAAAAAATTCCCCTGCATATACCTCAGCTCAGTGCACACAAGTCCAAACTCTTCCTCCACTCCTTTGGATGCCAGAAAACTAAAAAAAAAAGAATTCCAAAACCAGTGTTTCTTTAAATAAGAGAGAGAGTTCATGTGAAGGCAACATGTTATGCTATAAGAAACACTCGTTCTCTCTACAGAAAATCAAGAAAGGACCACGGAGAAAGTAGCATTCAAGAAGTGCTTTTTTACAACCCTATGCTAGCTTTATAGCTTCCTGAGAAACATCTTTCTGGGTAGTTCTCTGAAGAACTCATTATTCCACCCAGTGACTTCAATTTATTCCATATAAAGCAGTTATATTTAGAAAAGTTGCAGTCAAAACCATATGATGCCATCATTGATTTATGTGCACAGCAGCAACAATGAGTAATAAAGTTAAAAAGCAATAAGAGAGGTCTAGCAGATGGGCAAAACACCAAAATAAACGTTGTGATAAAAACACAGATTCAGCAAACCACCAAATCCAGCAAATTCTTGGGAGTTTGGCTGTATTTGGGTTAACTACGTAAATTTGCGAAGAATGTTGTTACGCTATTATAATATTAAGGCACAGAGCATGGCCAAGGATAGTTGAACACAATCTGGATATCAGAGGATGAGGATATCAGAGAGAAAATGCAGAACATACTGTAGCTCAGTTGCACTTTGCCCCTGTCACATAAACTTATAAATCCTCCTAGGAGAGCTGCCCTTTCCCACAATCCGTGTCTCTAAAACTAGATGCAGCAATGGTATTTGTGTACTCAGAGCCCTCAGCTACTGTTCCTCACATCATGCCTTCACATTTTGTATGACATTGCTTTTATTTCAGGGAACTGGACTCAAACTCAGGGAAAAAAGTACAATAATGTAAGTGTATAAAATACTGAGCCATCTTAATGGGACATGTAAATTGGGCAGATAACTTCTCATTAGCAAGGTTTTGGCTCAACTGGGTTCCTGTTTCCTGCACCAGGATAGGAAATATTTGATTAATAGTATTTTTTTACTGGGGAATGTGGCTTCATTATCACTGGGGAATCCAGTGCCATTGCCAGTAGTGGCTTGGGTGAAGATTCTGAAACTCAGCAACTCCCTCATTTCATATATCCAAGAGCTTTGAACCTGCTCACAGATGGGTAACCCCTCCTTTTGATCAGAAAAAGACAGTCACAGGCTGTACTCTGTGATAATAAAAGATGATTTTTAAGTGGACAACCCTGTTGCACAATCCATTGCAATCTGAAAATGAAATGGAAAGATTATGAGGAGCATGGTTTTCTTGTATACACAGCTTCTGTACAGAATTAATGTTTAATTATATCTTTTTGTGCTAAGAAGATCTGAAAGTAACCTCCAACTGCAATTATACCCCGTGGATGGCAGAACATATTTCCAGAGATAATAATTTGTTCTGGGCAGATAATGAGATTTACATGGTCTGAGACCAAGATTAAAGTTTAGAAACACTTAGAGAAATAATTTCTAGCATGATGATTTCTCAACAACTCTAAATCAATCCAGCTGCAAGGTGCATTTGCCCTGCCATCCTCCATTGCCCGTATGTTTCCTGCCTTCTGCTGGACCTGTGGGACCAGACAGTGACAGGAGCAGGACACCATAAAACAGAGCTGTAAACCAGGCTCATTCTTAGCTGGGTTCAGTTTGCAGCAGACCAACGGTTTTGGTTACAGCAGTGCTTTTGAACCATGTACAATCCCAGTACTTTTTTGACTGCTACAAATGAATAACCTGGTTTGTGCTGCAGCAGAAGCAGCTCAGGAGGATGGGAGATGCAGTGTGCTCACCCCCCAGCCCTGCGTGGGCCCTGGTGCCCAGAGCCTGCAGCCCGGAGCCCTGTGCCCACCGAGGGACTCCTGACCTTGGGCAGAAACCCTCTGCACGACTGGGAGCAGGGCTGGAGGAACTGCCTGTTTGCTGCCAGCTATAACCTCTGGGCTTGAGCAAACTTTCTGACGTGAAAACTTACAATGAGTAGAGTGTTATAAAAAAATATGGCATGCAACTCATGTAAGTAGTTTTAATCAGAAACAAAAGCTGAATACTGTACGAATGAGGAAATTTTGGTCACAGGAGACTGTAGAGCAGTTTTCTCAAATAGGCATTTGTTGGCTATGGCTGTCTCAGTCTATCAATTCAACATTTTCTAAATTAGGAGGGATTTATAAAAACAGAGCATGATCTCTAAGGTGCTGTTTATGGTCTGTCTCGTATAAATATTTATGATCATTCTAAAATTAATGATTTTTCTAAAGTGTGCTTTTGTTTAATATAGCTCATGACAGTCTCTATGGTAAATATGCAGTTTTGTTTCTTATGAGAGAAATGGAGGCAACAGAGAAACCCACTGTAAATAGTGCTACAATGGTGGCTAATCAATGGAGCTGGAGTTCTCAGCTGTGAACCGTGGACTCTCTGCTGTCTGAGAAGAATTCCCTCCTACACACTCCTCCCCGGGGCATGCAATCCTTTTCCCACGTGCCCATGCAAACCTATCCATGCCACGCAGGAATATATATAGGAACAGAGTGCTGGGAGGAAGTGCTGGAGCTGCTGCCTCCTGCAATAGAACACGTGTGATCACACGGAGTGCATATGCTTACTCAGATCTGGTGTCAGAAGATAATTCATGTCCTTTCTGCAGAAATAAAAATAAACTGGGTTCAGGCTGAGTTCAACAATCTAAGGTTGCATATCAGCAGTTACCAGTCTTCCTGGGACGTGAGGCATTTTTCGAGTTCCCACTAAGAGGGAAGAAACCAGATAAAAGCCTGGTGCATGATGGGGGGCATGGTGCTCACACTGACGTGACTCATATGCATTGGTCGTGACTTCAGTGTGCTTTTGTGAGCCATGACTACAGCATCTTTTAGCAGGATTTCCTTGAGTCACTGGCCTGTCTATTATAGATCTATAGATCTGTGGAACCTGAGCAAGTTTATAGAATAGACTGTTCCTGTTCGTGCACTGCATTATGAATTGTAAAGTGCAACTGTGGGTAGACTGTCAATTCATTTCTATCTTAATCTCTCTTTTGAATAACAAAGCTGTATTAATAAATTGTAACCAACTCATTGCCAGATCTTGCAAGTAAAATCTGCTCTTAGTATAGAATCACCAAATAAGAATAATAAATGACTGAAGATTATTACGAAATTCCAAGTACCTCACCAAATTCAGTCATCCAAAGAGTGTCCCTTCTTCCTCTGCCTTTTCCCATTCCCACTCTTCTCCCTTGTTACACAGCTAGGAACATGGATTTCAGAGCAAGAGTTAAGCAAGTTTGCTATGGTCCTCCACTCGAACCACTTCAGCAAATCTCAAACACAATTTAAATGTGGCAATTTACCAGGAAGATGGAAAACTGGCAAACTGTAAAGAGGACAACCCACTGCTACAATTTGATCTGCATGACCTGAGAAGCTGAATGATTAATGTACTTCTGCAAATGGGAATGAAGTTTTCCAAACTGGAAGAAGCAAGGGAGTAGTCATTGAAAGGGAAAGAAATGGATTCTAAAAAGAATTTGAGATCACAGGGAATAATGTTGTGATGAGAAGTAAAGAAGAATGACCCAGACTCTTCTCTGCAGTGACAGGACTGCGACAGGACCAGAGGCAATGGGCAAAACCTGAAACACAGGATTCCTCTTAAACATAAGAAAACACTTTTTCACTGAGGGATAGTGAAACACTGAAACAGGTTACTCAGAGAGAATTTGGAATATCAGTCCTTGAAGATATTCAAAGCTGGACCAGGCAGAGCCCTGGACACCAGCCCTGGCTGCAGCTGCTCTGAGCAGAGGACTTGGACTTGACAACTTCCAGAGGTCCCTGCCAACATCCACCTCTGAAGAATCAGTACCTATATGGAGATCAGAAATACGAGAATAGAAGGACCAGAAAATTCTCCATGGGACAAGATTCAAGAAATAGGGGCTGATGATAAATGCTTGAAGTAAATTGCAAAGTTTTGACCATTTGAGTTGCTGGAGCAATTTGCTAAGGACTATTGTGGACATTCCATTAATATCAACTTTAAAATCAAATTAGACTTTATTCTAAATATAGTGATGGGACAAGGGGCAATGGCTTTAAACAGAAAGAGGGTTTTTTAGTTAATGGTCTATTCTACCTAAAGTATATTCTTATACTTCATAAAACACATTCCTGAATGGGACCTATGTTCCAGTGAATTTAAGTATCTTGGTGCATCTTTCAGGTCATGATTTTCATTACATTCTTTTGGTCTCAGAAAATTGAAAAAATGCAAAATACATTTTTTGCATAGCATTGTCATCATGTAGAAAATCCTACTGTCAGAAGACCAGTGGATATGCTTTTTGAACACCATAAATATATTTTTAAAGAAATAAAAACAGCTTTGAAAAAGAAAATATAACACAAGAGAGCCCTGCACAAGCAATATTTTGCCCTGGGTTGCCCTGCAGGATTGGTCTTCGCAGGGAGAAAGTACTGGTGTATCTCTTAGGCTGTGGTTTTAAAAAGTTTTAAGAAGTAATCTCCCAAAGTACAGCTGTAACCATGATGCCCAACTTCAGTAATACTTGTAAATTTGTGGAAAACGTGCCTACTTCCTTCTGCAGAGGATGATCAGGATGATGGGCACGGAACTGGAGCTCACAAAGACCTTTTGTATTCCAAGCTAGCTCAGAACGTGGGAGCATGTGCACCTGAGCAGCACAATTTCTAGCTCACTGTGTCACTGGGACAGCTGCCAGTGCATATAGTGTGTGGCACATGAAGAGAGTGCCTGAAGAGCCTGCGTCAGTTCAAATATTTGCCTTGTAAATAGCACGCTGATTGGGTCTGTGCAGCCTCTTTGTCCAGCTGTAGTGTGCTGCAAGTGTTCAGGTTACAGCACCCATTTTGCTGCATGTCCAGCTTCTGTGAAAAGCAGAATATCCTTCCCATCCTTCCCTTTGGCTGTGGCAGTTTTCAGAAGCGAAGGTGGTACAGCTTGTCAGCATCTTCCATGGGATGGCTGGGTAGTGGCAGCCTGGGCTCCACACTGGCGTGAGACAGACCAAGAGAGAACTGGGGGCTGTCTTTTGCAGCCTTCTGTCAGGCAGCCAGACCGGACCCCTCCAGACACAAAGAGGGCATTTTTAGAATAACTAATGTTCAGTCAGTGACAGCCTAGACAAAGTGATACGTTTCAGAAAATTGATGCTCAGGGAGGAAGATTGTAGATACCAGGGAAAGAGGACTCTCAGCTTTACAGAGACATATTAATTATGTGCAAAATCTTTTCAAAAAGAAAAGAAGTAAAAGTAAGTTGGCTAAAACTACCAAGTATGTTTGACCTTTCTTTCCTATAAAGCAAAATCTTAGAGTTGGGCTGAGGCTTCCCTCATGTGAAAAGAATAAAAAAGATCTCTCTCCCTCCGGCACAGCATTCCTTTCTGGAGGTGGGGAGGATGCCATTTGTAATCTACGTGATTCCAGCCTTTCACCCCAATCAACGTGGCCAGAGACCTGCCCACGAGTTGGGGCTGCATGACAGATCCACCTCCCCACAGAAGCAAAGCCGTGCACTGCTGATGCCTTGGAGCACTCTGGAGCAGACCTTTGAATCTGCAAGAATCAGGGCTCAAAAATGCCCAAGGCATCTCACCAGCCTTCCCCTCTACCCTTCAACTCAACTTTCTTTAACAGAAAACCAAACAAAGATATCACACACACACACAGAAATATAAAGAACATTTCTTGTGGCTACAATTGCATTGAGCCCCAGATCCCTCCCTCCCTCCCCACCCCCAGACTCTCCAGCTCCCAAGCAGAAGTGACTGGAGAGGCTGCAGCAGCCCTGGCGCAAGAGTGCAGGAAGGGCACAACTTGATCTCTCACATGAGCAAATTTCTAAATACCCACTGTGAGTAAATTAAATACCAACATTATTTGCTGGGACTGGTGCTTTGTTTATGTGATTCACCCGCAGAGTTCATTTTGTAAAAGAAGTGCAAATAAGCACTGCCATTTCTTTTTTAATCTGAATCTGATGACTGGCAGAGTCTGTACCAGTTTCCTGGGCTGCTGAGCAGTGGGTCAGCTGCCCAGCACAGAGTTAAAAGAGTACCTCACAACTTGTACAAAATAATTGTTGTTGTGTTCTTTTAACATTTTTCATTCCTTCAAGGAGAGGAGAGGAGCAGAGAGGAGATGAAAAAGAACTGCTAACTTACAATGTCTGCCGATTTTTTAAAATGCACCAGCATCTGACTATCCATTAAAGATGAAACCATTCAAATTTTTTACTAAAAACGTTGCATTTAAGCCCTAGGGGAGATGAAATTTTTGATCAGCCTCCATGTGTTTACTAATGTGCAGATGTCTAAAAACATGTATTTACCAATCAGAGGTTACGCAAATTTAATAGATCAAACAGAAACTGTAACATCTGTTAAAATTTAACCATTGTCTGCTAGCTTGTGCGGCTACAGACTCCGAAGCCATGGCCAGAATCAAGTAGGAGTTCTCTGTGGGACTCACCTGATTTGAGCATGGTTAGAGGGTAACCTTTGAAAGACTGCCAATACAAATGATCCTTCCTGATAACATCTGCCTTGAGCATGATGAAATGGCTCTTGGATCGAATTCACTAAACAATTCTGTCCTCTTTGAGCACCTTTCAAGTAAAAAAAAAGCCCCACAAAAACCATCAACAAAAATCCCATGGATTTTCAATGAAAAGTTTACTCTAATGATAAGTCTAGATTAGACCTAAAATGGGATTGCCAAAGCACTTTTTATGTTTTACTAAATAAAGATATTTACTCTATAGTGATGCTGATTAATAAATATCTGATGGGCTGATTTGGAGATTTCATGATGGAACTGAACAATCAACAGCAGAGTCTTTTCTCATTTAGTTTACATGTGCTGCTGAAATCAGACCTCTGCCTCAGCTCTCCTAGGATGAATTTAGAGCAATGAAGGTTGTTTGCAAAAACAATTAGATTTGCTTGCTGGAGCTGGGATGTAAAGGCACTGGTATTCTCACTCTCTCTTCTCCTTACCTCCCCCAATACAGTAGTACCATTTTTTAGTACGCAGCTTATGCTGAAAGTACCACAGAGCCCAGATGTGGACAACTACATCTATGCAATAGAGAATTTTAGTCCACACTAAGCTTCAAAAGTCTCTTTTAGGTAGTACTTTGACAAATGGGAACCTGAATGTGCATTGTACGTACCTTTCTTTGCATCTGGGAAGGTGAAAGGAAACGCTAGGTACATCTTTTTGGTCCATTTTTCTCTGTGTAGTTTCTTCCAATATGAAGATTTTAGAAGGTTTTGTCTGGAAGCTCAGTACAACCATTTATCTTCATTTGTGGCAGGATTTCCTAAACTTCTGAGGGCTGATCCTCCTGCTTCGGGAAAAGGAGCAAGGTCCTGGCACTTGGCAGTTTTCCTGTGTGCCCCATGTGCTTCCTCCCCATTCCCATCCTGACCCACTTTGGATAACCCTGAGGGACGTCACCATTGCCTTGAGCTTTGTTTTTCCAAAAACACAACCTCAGATTGTCCTTGCAAAAAAATAACCCCCCTGACAGTTTCTCCTTAATGCCAGTATTTTAAGAGGGTACTTGTTGCCACTGTGAATGTCAGTATTCACCCCATCTATACACTTTGTATGACACAGATAACTCCTGCTATCCTATTAGCAAAATGTTATCACATTTCAATCCAATTATCATTAATTCAAAAGACAGTCAGCAGTGAAAGCTCTTCCACAGTTTTAGAGGATGGAGAGAAGTGTCACTGGTTCAACTTTATGTTTGTTTATTTTTTTATAATTAGGTGCTGACTTTATCCCCAGGACTGAGAGGATGAACTCGTCTAGCTCAGGCACAGGGTCCCTAGGCATCACCAAAATATTTCAAGGATCTCTGAAGCTCTGCAGCAAATTTCAGACTCTGTGTTGCAGATGCCATGGAGCAAACTTCCAGCAGAATGAAGAACCTCTACTTTCAGTAAAACTAACAGCCACCACCAAACTGTGTTAGCACATACACAGTGCTTCAATTCCATCTGCCTGGTTCAAAAGCATGAGTAAACTTGGATTTTAGGATATAACACTTAAAGAGCTAATGTAGGTATGTAAGGAGGTGGTAATAAAGCTGTAATCTTTTGTTGTGACCTCTGCAGCAGAAAGCAGAGATCACTTGTCTGGTTATGGGAGAAATACAACTCCTGACAAAATCCTGTGCCATATATGAACTACCTGAAATGGTTCTCAAATGTGAGAACCTTCTTTTTCTTAATATATTTGAGAACACATTCTCCCGCTAATATCTTCCATAAACACACAGGACAACTCTGCTGCAGCACAATAAGCCATTTCTTGGCTCTGTACTTTCTGTATTTCAACAAACTTCCCTGGATTCTGCTCTCAGCTAAAAGAGATGGGCTGTTTCTGCATTTAGCAAACAAAAATGGAAATACTCTGCAGTTTAATGAACTAAAATCTTGTCATGAACTAGAGGCCTTCCCTTCCTCTCCTGCCTCCCCAAGCAAGTTTTTCAACTGGCCTCTAAGCAAGTTTTAAAAGCAATATTGTCAGAAAATTAAATCAAAGTAGCTTTCACTCTATCTTCATACCTACTAGCTATTAAATACGGAAATATCTTGAGACTCATTTTCTGACAGGCAGTCCTATTGTCATTTCAGTCCCCAAAGAATATTTTTTTTCAATCTAAGAACAGTAGGAAAAAAAAAGGAACGGATTTTTTTTAGGAAAAATATTTGTATGTTGCTTAAAACATTCATAGCAAGTGTAGGAAAATATACAATCCTCCCAGCTGATATATTAAAATTATTCTGCTCTGAGCCATGAGGTAGGGTGCTAGAGTTTTCCAGAAAGCTGGTATGTGGACCAATAGATTCACTCTCTGGGTACAGAAAACACAAACTCCCCTGCAAACAGCTGAAGTGCTGCCTGGTGTTGCAGACAACCCCGCTCACGTGATGCAACCACACAGGTCTCATCCACCGACACTGGAACCAAAGCCAACTCTGGGTAGTTACACTAAATAGTAAGTTTTCACTTACGTTTAAGCAATGAACATTTGTATCCCAGAGCTACACAGCTGTGATATGAACTCAGACACAGAGAGGATCCACACCACCACAAACACAGAGCACAGACACTAAGAGTGATACCGCTCTGGTTCTGGTTCTGCTAAACCATCCTTAGGGAATTTTGTGGCTGCAAAGAGGGAATTTCATGGTGTCAATATTCCTAGCAGCGGTGCCAGGGTCACAGCAAATGGGATGCCAAACAGTGCAGACCTGACTGCCCTCACCAGGTGTTGAAGAGCAGGAAGGGCTGTTGTGGTAAGGAAGTGGTTGCAGACAAAAGGCAACTTGGTAAAAAGGAGCAAGAGCAGCACTCTAGCACCCTGGCACCTTGCTTTGACCCAGGAATAACAGAAGTTGAGTCTGGCTGCAAGTTTGTGGTATTATTATGCTGTCTCTCACGGATTCAGGATGTTATCCTACTCACCCTCTGCAAAGCTTCCCATGAGGAAACAAAACAGTCCTGAGATTATGTTGGCTTGTAGCAAAAAACAACCATCATGTATAGAGACATAGGCTGCACTTTCTTACTGTACAAACTAGAAGTCATTAGCACAGAAATGTGTGTGTCCCAGCTTCCAGATTTACTCTGCCAATGCAATGCTAATAGTCCTGGAGACTGTTGTCCTGGGGAAAACTTTCTTTGGAAATATGAACACCATTCTGCTTAAATGTGCTGAAGATTTTGGTAAATAATTATTCCATGCATAAATGAAGTCTGATCCTTTAAGAACACTTTTTAAGAAGCTGAATATGGATCAGTCTTGGGGGAAGGTGATCAAGAACAACATATTTCTTGTGACGGAAAGTGAGCTGCTCTAATACTTATCAGCATAATTCTTTGTTGATGCTCTCAGCTTTCAACAACTGACTAGAAATCGTGGGTTTAGCACCCCTCAAGCATAAGAGCATCAGTGCAACACTATTTCAAGAAATTGCAAAGGATGCCCAGAAACACAAAGTTTGTTTCTTAGACCATGATGATGTAATTGGGAGTAGGCTGAGCTAGATGCAGAGAAACATGAAACAACCATATAAAGGCAAAGAAAGTCTGTTGTAATCACTGGCTGAGTTAAATCTGTATTTGTAAGAAGTGTTTCAACTCAGCCAACAGAAGCTGGCAGCTATGTGTGTGCAGCTAGTTTTTCCAAAGGAAGGCCAAAGTAAAACTAGGGTGTGTTTATTCTGGCATCAAGACAGTCTCACCCCAGCTGAAATCTCAGCTATGTTTGTTCTAAGTTCAGCGTTGTCTTAATTCTACTCAGTGTATTATTATTCTTTTCTGATACACAGACATTCTTGAAACAAATAATAATCTCCACCCAGAGGTAATGTTTTTGGGGAAGGTTAATTCTGGCGAGGTTACCTGACCAGTCAGCAAGCAAAAAGACAGCCACTGTCTGCTGTCCTTCAGTATCAGGAGCTTTTATAAAACCCTGCATTGCTCTCACTTTTTCATAGGGAAAAACTGAGGCCTAGGGAGATCATCTGATGTACTGTAGGGTCAATAATTACCAATATTGTTACAGCGTCATTTGAGAAAACTGCCAACATACCATAACTCCCAGGTGAAGGCTGTTTGCTTTCAAACCAGAGCAGTAACAAAGCACACCAATGTTTGCAAAAGTCAAGTCACACACAAACTATGCAGCTCAGGGAATGAGTTGGCTGTACTAAACCCAAAAGCAAAATAAGCACGTTTACCTTATCAGAGAGAGGTCTGTGGCTGCCTCCATCTACGCAGGCGTTATCTGGAGGAGTTGTCTGGGAGCTGTAATGAGATGGGAAGAGCATCACTGGAGCCTTGGAAAAAGCTATGGAGAGTGAGTGGAACATTGCTGTGGTTGGGATGAGTTCCTGGGAAAGGGACAGAGCTAAAGGGATCCCCACACTCTACCGAAGGAGGTTGGGTGCTGCTGTGTGCAGGCTGTGGGTGGTGGAGGTGACACCTGCCCCAGGAGTTGTGGGTTTGCTCACCAGATAAACAGCAGCTGGGCCGGTCTGTGGGATGCTGGTGAGGCTGCCTGAGCCTGGGTGAGCAGCAGCTGTGGTCACACCAGGAACAGCTTGGTGCCCCCAGGCTTGACAAGGGCTGCTCCTGCACCTCCTGGCTGGCAGGGTGGGATAGTGTGGAGCCACCAAGCTCTGCCCAGAGCCAGGCTCCATGTCCAATATGTCCTGTCTGCTCCCCATGTCCTGCAGGGCTGCACTTGGGTACCAGCTGCTGCCTGCTCTGGGTCACACAAAAGCTCTGATACAGAGCCAGGTGCTCTGCATGAAAGCCCTTTCCAGATCTCTGGAGATTCAGCCAGTTCCTTCATCACAAAACCCCTTCATTTTCCATCAAATCACTTGCACTTACTCTCCAAGGTGTATGACTGTCTGTGAGAAGAAAAAAAGAACAGGAAAAATATCAAAAGAAACCTAAAAACTGTGATTACTTTATGGAAAAATCTCACAGAATACAAAAATGCAGCCTGAATTTTATGGAGAGTCCCACAGAAAATATAATGTGAAGTCTACAGAATATTATCAAGGATTATTACTTGGTCCTTTCATCTAAACCTGTATTCCTGCTAGAGATTTCTGCAGCAAGCCTGAAAAGTCCACTTATAAACCAATACATTATCATTTGGACCTTACATAAAGATTTCCAGAGAAATTACTCCTTCTGCAAATCAGCAATTTCATATTTGAATATAAGTTCACCTTTAACATTCATTATTATTGTTCTAACTGAATAGTTTTATGAAACACTCTTTTGCTACCTTCCAAATGCACTTCAGTGAAGTACTGCAGGATAGGAAAGATAATTACCTTTGTATCTTTAGATGGTTACCCATTAAACACACCTGTAATGGGAATGCACATTGTAATCTAAGTTCCCACAAACATATTTATGTCTCATAGCAGGAAATGAGTTACATTCAGAGCTAGATTCATATCTTTATTCATAGAATTCCAGCTGTGATGAAAGTATTAGAGACATTAGTAGCCAATTGTCAGTCCCAATATATATCAGTGGATGTAACAGCCTACTATCCCTGTGTGGGAATTTAATAGCCTGCAGTGTTGACATAACCACGTACAGTGTCTAGCTGCTAGAAAGGACTTTGGCACCTCAGTGGTTCACAAGAGACTCATCTCCCAGAGAAGCCAGACACACGAAATGTATCAGAGCCTGAGTTTAAAATACGGTATAATTTTGTAAATTGTATTATCCAAACTTATCATGCATGCATCAGCTTTGAATTTAATCTTGGCATTAGCTGACTATTCCCCAGAGATGTACCTTGCCAAGAAGATGTACTTTCATTACTTTCCTATTTGACTTTAACAATACTAATCCTGAGGCAAGCTTGAAAAAGCAGAACAGTGGTTAAATCCCCACCTGGTTTTACAGAAAGTTTGTGGATGTTGGAAAAGGGCTTAGGAAAGGATAATTTATCAACAGATACACAGCTTTCAGATCAGATTTAGCAAGATGACCAGTCTTAGGGAAACAGGACAGGCCTTGCTACTGAAATCCTTGCAGAGTTACTGCTATATCCATGACCTTACAATTTGCATGAGATGCTGCCTCTTGCCATCGGCTGCACAGGATGCTGATGCTCTGTCCTCAGCAGTAAACTGGCACCAGAGGAGTGAGCAGGCTCCTATGATGTGCTGTGGCTCATGAGGCAGATGAACCAGTTCCATTTGGTAGTTTGGTTTTTTTGGTTTTGCTTTTTTTTTTCCTCTGGCACCTGATAGATGAGTTGGCTTTTGTAATCTTCTGAATCCTGTGATCACTCATTGTCTTACTGAACTGGTAACAACACAGGGACTTGGGAATGTGTGGGGGAAGAAAAGGATACTTTACCTTGTCTGCCATTTCGCTTTTCATCTGTCTGCTCACACTCAGAAATCTGACTAAAGCAGAAAGAAGTGTGTGAACCTTGGGGAGTGGGCTCAGCCAAATACACTTTGCTCATGGAGGCTCAGAGGCAGTTGCTGTCACAGACAAGGCCTAACGTAAACCTTGATCCACAAAGTCAGAAATTTTATGTAAAAAGAACATAAACTCTGGTTTCTTTTGCTTCATTCCCCATCTCTTTGCAAGCTGCTGGGCTCATCTTTAAGAGAAGTGTCTGCAATGAGAGGTGACAGTGAGAGTATTGGAAAGGTGCTCAAGAATATTCTGAAATATTGTTTTTTCTTGCCTGAAGCATGCCTGTGGTTGCCAAGGCACGCTATCACACTATTCCCAGAGCCTTGTTACTGAGAGGGCATGCTGATAGCCTTGGCACAAGAAGTTGTTCCTTCAGCTGCAGATCCAGTCCAGCTCACAAACAGGCTTTGGCTCCATCCTGGAGCAGCAGTGCTGGGTCACCTCAGTCCCTTACCCTGTGGACTATTACCAGAAGACTTGAAAGAGCACAAACAAGGGAAATGATCTCCTTCTCAAAATCAGCAATTTCACACTTCAAGAAGAGAGACCTCACCTTTAACAAAGCTAAATTAAATAAAGGTAAATTAAATTATTCTTCCATTTGAACAGTTTTATGAAACTGTGGGACTGGGACTGAAGGCACAGTCCTCTGCCAGGATAAAGCTCCTGCTGATGAACCAGACCACCAGCGGGGCCAGAGCCCACAAACCCAGCCCTAGAGAGTGAGTGCCAGACACCAGGTTACTCTACTGTAAGTGGTCTGATGTCCACAATGCACAAATCCCATGCACAAATCCCAGCATTAAGTGGAAGCTCTAATGCTTCAAGAATGCATTATTATATTTAAAAAGTAGAGGTAATTAGGTGGTGAATTGGAATTAGATAAAGAAAACATTTAACAGTGGTTAAAAAATTTATAATGCAAGACTGGGTATGTTTCTGCAGAGGAAATACTTTCGGAGTTTTTTAAGAACAGATTTTTTTTTTTTTTTACGTCTTAAACTGTCAACACTCTTCTGAGCAAACACTCCATCACACTCAAGAGAGGATTTATGTGGAGATAAAGCCTTAGGGGCAGATTCTTGCTTAGTGTGATCTTACACCTTTAGGATGGAGGATGGCTCCACTTGTTTGCATGGATGTCCTTCTGCTCATGCTCTGAATCACAGCTCTTGGTGCTGACAAAATACATGACTCCAGCAAGCTCTCCACATGAACTCCATGCCAACCTATCAACAGCATTTCTGGCCTTGAGCCTAGTCACAATTCTTTGACAAGTTTAGAGGACAACTGAACCACAGGGAAAAACAGCAGCAGACCAAGTGATTAGTGGACAAACACCCAACTATTTCAGAATACATTAAAAAAACAGTTAGACTGGAAAATAGTCTTTTTCTGTTGTTGTCTTAGAAGTATTTCCAGAACATGATTTTGATGAAGTTAAAGGTGATGAGTTATACAAGCCCATGTTGAGACACCAATACAAACACGTACCTGCAGAAACTGCAAAGGTTAAACATTCTGGACAATGATTTACTGTATTCATTCAGCCTCATCATTCCAAACTAAACATTCAAAAGTGGTCAACGGTTTTGGAAGAGAGTGTTTGTAAGGAAAGCACTGCCTGCAGATCAGTGCCAGGTCTGTAGCCCCTGCAGCAGCCACATCCTCAGGGCAACTGCACGCCAGTGATGCAGAGTCCTGGAAGGGAACAGAATGGTCAAACTCACCTCAGGCACAATTTCATCTAGAGCCAGGGGAGTCATACTGCAATGTGAGTAGGCACAGTTAGGTCCAAACACAGAATTGGAGCAGCTAATTTATGGTACTATTAATTCTTAACTGAATAGGATGCATGTAAAAATCTTTAAATATATGCTGCATAAATACCCATGGGAAACAGACACAAAAGTGCTCATGCTGTTTTTCTTTTTTCTTCATAGTATATTCAGAACCACAGTGTTCCTGCAGCTTATTATGGTCCCTCCCTCAGACTGGAGAGTTATTGGCCCATTTCAATCTGTTTTCCTAATCTTGACTAAAATCAGTTCATTAAAAAATGAGAGGCTCCTTGAAAAATATGTATAATATTCAGTGCAATAGTACTTCAAGACAGAGTGGAAAACCTACAGGAATGTTATTTACCTGAACACAAACACCTCCTCAATTAAAACTGAAAGTATTTGTGTTTCAAGGGTTTATAAGAAGTAACTTAATAATAAGGCAATTTAGGAATATACAGACTGGATAACAGGTTTATGTGGGTTTGGCATGCCCTATGCTTTATATAAACATTCACAAAACATCCAAGTTTGATAAAGGGGAGAAGTACTAGAAAATAAAGATTGAAATATGCCTTTCCATTGTGCAGATTGCAATTCTATACACAAAGTTATGATTTTCATAAATAAGGAAAGAATGATGAAGTTGTTAAGTTTGAGGAACATATTTTGTAAACCACTGAGTATATAAATAGTTGTATTAAAGTCTTTGCCAATCAAGTTGTCAAACTAAATTTCTACAGTCAAAACTTGAATTCTGTAATGACAGCATTTTTACAAGTTGGCAAGTATGGGATTCATCCAAAGCCTTCTGAAATCAGTGAACATTTTCATGGACTTGAATAAGTACTTTAACAGGATATGCTCTATAATGCAAATGACACAGCATTCTCAACACCTATCTCTGCAAAACTGCTTGAAGCTTTATAATAAAAATGGATTATTTTCAGCTTAGAATTTTTCAGCATATTAAAAATTCAAAGTCTCATTGAAACTCCAAATGCATATTTTTCAAAATAGTATTTTTCAAAACTTTCTATATTTCATTTACCTATATGAAAAAAACCCCAGGAAATTAGTAGAACAGAGAACCAAAAGTAATGAAATCCAGGTTGGGTTCAAACCTAAACATGATTTTGTGCAAAATAGTCTATTCTTCAGCGATGGAAATAGTTTCAAAGTGCCATAGGCATGCTCTCCTCCAGCACTTGAAATGCAAAGATTTTTCTACTAACAAAATCTGCAAAAAACAATTAAACTTCTTCTTTCTTCGATTATCTGCAATCCAGTAGAGAGTTTTGCAGAAGAAATGGCCTAGAAAGCATTCCTAAGTTTTCACTGGCTGGTATGGCTCCTGCAAATACCCACTAAAAATTGTATTTACAAATCTCTCCATATGTTATAGAAGTGGAAATTTTAGGATGCCTTAAATCTCGCTCGTTCACACAGAATTACTACCCAGTGTGGGATGTGGACTTGAATATTAAAAAGTAACAGTAAGAATTGGTGGTAAGGTCTCTTTCTCTCACACAAGAAAATAAACTGGCATGAGGAAATAAATCCCACACCTGATGTGAAGGGTGAATGAGTGTGGGATGCTGAGGTTCCCTGCCTGCTCCACTTTGTGGCTATTGAGCTCAGAGCCTGACCCAGCACCAGTGCTCCCCAGAGAGAAGGCAGTTACTCCAGAGAAAAGAATTCTTTCAGTGCTTCAGAGTCCAGGATTGTTCAAAGGTTTATGAAGGCTTTAAGGCTAAATGCAGCCCGAAGATTGTACTGCTGGTATTAGGATAAAACACATAATTTTCGGAGTTGGATAATAAAAAATAGAAATTACTGCTATGTAATAACTGGACAATTTTCCAGGATGGCTTTCAAAGTATTCTCTGTATTTTCAGCCAATAAGGTATTTCTGGCTTGTTATTTTTGCACATTGCTCAGGAAAATTGCACACTGAGACATGAAGAAGAATGGTAATTTAGTTGTTAGACTTACCACACTTCCCAGAATGCTTTCCCATTCTCAGCCCTTTTGTCCACGGTTCACACCTGCCTTGTGAGTAGGAGGGAGGGTTTCAGGCATGAGTCCTGAGCATGATTAATGTTTTGGTTTGGCTGACAAACCATAAGAATTACAGGAAACAAAGATTGTTATCAAATCACACAATCATAGAATGGCTTGGGTTGAAAAGGACCTTAAAAATCATCTAGTTTCAAACCCCTTGCTATGGGCAGGGACACCTTCCACTACATCAGGTTACTCATAGCCCCATTTAGCCCAGACTTGGACATCTCCAGGGGTGGGGAGCCCACAACCTCTCTGGGCATCCTGCTCCAGTGCCTCACCACTTTCACAGTTAAGGATTTCTCCCCAATATCTAATCTAACCTTCCCTCCTTCAGCTTAAGGCCATTTCCTCTTGTCCTATCACTTCATAGCTTTGCAAAAGGTCCCTCTCCAGCTCCCCTGTAGCCCCTTCAGATACTGGGAGGTGATGTACGATCTTCCTGGCACCTTCTCTTCTCCAGGCTGAACAGGCCCAACTCTCTCAGCCTGTCTTCATAGGAGAAGTGCTCCAGACTTGAGACCAACTTTGTGGCCATTCTCTGGACTCGCTCCAACAGGTCAATGTCCTTCTTGTGTTGGGAACCTCAGACTTGCACAAAGTACTCCAGGTGGGGTCCCAAGATAAATCAAAATAAAAGTGCTGTGGGGGCTATTTGATTTTCCTGAGGTGACGAAGTAGAAGGCCATGGTTCCCACTGAAGCAGAAATGAAGCTTTTATTCCACTTGGAGATGTTTGATAAGAGCAACCACAGAAGTTAAAAGCTCATGCAGCACTCATGATGGTGGGAGAACCTTGCTCTCTGTGAGTGACTCAGTGTGCTCACCTGGAGGAGGAGAGGACCGGCCTCCCTCTGCCTGATTCAGACCACAGATTTAAGAACTCCAGGGTTATGGACAACAAAAATTGAAGTCCTGCCTTCAGAAGACTGGAATGTCAATTCCCCCCCATCACTGGTAAATGCTCTGACTACCTGAGTGTTGAATGGGACAGACGGAAAAGCATGACACCTTCCTCACTTTATAAATGAAGTATTTCTCCCCACAAAGCCTATCAGCTGAAATTAGCCATTAAATTTTATCTGCAGTTGTGGATCAAATGAAAACCTCCGGTAGGGTCTGAATGCACAAGAGATTATTACCATAGGTTTGAGTAGCTGCAAGTATGAAAAAGCCTGGAGCTGTATTTTGTGGATGCTCTGTTTATAAAATGTAATTTCTGATGTATATTGTATATATATCTGTATTTGTCTTACTGCAAAAATCAGACACCTTTGCTGTAAAAATAAGTCATTGCTGAAATAAGCACTTACACTACTGGCTAGATGTAATAAAGGAGGTCAGGAGCAGTTACAAAGTAGGACATTGCTCTAGTGTTACCTCGGTTTTTAATTTCCTTCAGCTGTAGCCAGCACTCTGCTTATGGGCAGTCTGGGAACCCCACCAATAAATCCACTGAAACAAAATCCAAATCCAGAAATGGATTTGGTACATAAGAATGAACAAATCTTTTCTCTTTATATGCAAGTTGCCAACACGTGATTTGGTATTTTCTGTGGTTCTCTCTTCACATTCTGCCTATGCTAAAATAGTGAGGGAGATGGGAAAGGCTGTTACCCAGTTTCACAAGTCGTAATAGACATATAATGCCCAGCATATTAAGATAACATGAGGCTACTTTAACTGCTTTGGACCAGTAATATTCCATAATTGTGATAAAGCTCTGATCTTAATAAATTTCCACATTCTTTTTATATCACTGCTTTTTAGGTTTGATAAGCTATGTGAAAAATTCTTTGTTATTACCAATAAAAAGGTCTAAGATGGTTTTTGTTTTGTTTCTTAATCTGCAATAATTGCGGCAAATGAAGCAATGATATCAATGTTGCATATTTCCAAAGCTGTCTTGATTTAAAAAACTCAAGGAAAGTCACCAACCAACTGGTTGAAAACTTGGTGGTAGTAGTACCTGATCCATGCAAAACACAAGCATCTCTTTCTTCCTGGTTTTTTCCTTTGGCCCTCGACCTGAAAAGAAACTGGGGTTCAAATTGAGTGAAGTAATCACAGAGATACCTAAATGCACCTAATTAGGGAAGAATGCTAATGCAGAAATTCAGCACTCCAGGGTTTTGCATTTAGGGTATTTTACAGGACAGCTCTGTGGTCACATACTACAAAGCATGAGCAAGTGAAACCTAAAAAAGGCAGGTAGATTGTGGGTTTTTTTCATAATTATTTTCTTCAAAATAAATGACTAGCGTTTGACCTACTAATCCTATCAATTTGTTAACAAGCCTACATTTCAAATTTATTTGCTCACCTCCACTTATCAATTTCTAGCAAAATCTGTTTGAAAAAGATTGAGAAATCATGAATGGAATACAAAGCCAAGATACTCAGCGAGCTTCAGCTGTGATTAGCCTTCACTGACTGAGCGACACAAACAGGTGGCAATGACTTCAAAGTGAAAAACTGGAAAGCATTCAGAGCTGGAGGGAAGGGCTGCAGCTGGCTTGCTGCACTGCCAAACCCTGCTGCAGCCTCTCTGCTGGCTCAGCAAACAAGGTCTCCCACCAGCATTGACCAGGCTGGCTTAAAAATGGGTCCCCCTTGAAGGACTTGAGACAGATGCTGTTAAACTCTTCAGCTTTCTACATATTATCGAAAGGTTGGGATTTCATATGGTCCAAGACAAGCCTTGGCCTCGTTCTCACCTCCTAAGTGGGGCTCAATTGCTCAATTCTGGCAGTCGAAGCATGAGAAACCCATCACTAACAGAAATTAGGCAAGCATGGGCTATGACGAGGTCAGTAGAGAAAAAAGCAAACATTCCCAAGGTAATTCAAATAAGCTTGTGGCAACAAAAAGGAAGAGCAGATCGAGCTACAATGACTGATCTCAAGCTTGTAGTGTTATCCCTCAGGGATTTTTGTCCCAGGACATCTCCAATATGTAGCTTCTGTCTAACTCCTCAAAAGCGAGAGAAGCAGCACAGCAATTCTCTCCACTTCCCCTTGCCACCACCTTGAACCATTGTTTTTGATCAGCCTTTCTTTTTTTTTCTTAAGAGGCACAGACACATTTACAAGTTGCACCCTAGAGACAAAAGTCATCATCCTTTTGCAGCAGCTTTATCTATGTATTCTTCCTTAATATTAGAATCACTTTGATTTATGAAAATGTGCTGCAAATAGAGGATTGACATTGCATGTAGCTAGGATAAGGACAGACAAGCCAAATAATTCATGAGTGCAAGTGACAACTCAGTTCTAAAATGCCTGTTAAATTCCCCTAAGTTCCCCTATATACAAAATAAAACGTGATACCTAGTGAAGAAAAAAAACCCAAAAACCTAGAAAAAATGGTCACAAATAGCCAACAGGATGATTTTCTAATCCAGGAAAATTCAAACTGAAATCTTCTATTTATTTATCATTCTACAATTACATATCTACTGTATTATGAATGACAGTAGATCTTGAACATAGTGAAGGCAGCAGAACTATACAAAGAATGCAGATTGTTGCTATAAGTAATGACAGGAGAAATTAATCAAGGATTGGTGCTGCATGAAAGTAGCAATTTCATCTTCCCAGTACACCTACAAGTATGAAAATGCTAACCGAATGTATGATTAAGCTAGCAGCCGTACTTATGTTATATAGAATTAATAAGCCCTACTAATAAAGCCAGCAACAAATAAACTGAGAAGAAATTCAAGGGCAAAAGATAAACGGAGAATACCTTTGCACCACAAAATAGAAAAGCCTTGATACATCAAAGTGCCCTGAAGAGGGAAGAGAAACACAGAAAGGTCACTTTTTCTTTTGAACAGTGATGTGAAAAATGATGCAAGCAGTTACACCTTCAGATCCTCAGCTGCAGTGTACCCACCGCCAACAGTTACAAATGAAAACCACGCGCAACTACAGCTACCACACAGGGATGTACGCAAAGAGATACAAAAATTCCAACACTATCACTTTCACGTAAAAACTTACTCCTGAAGCATCTCCCATGTTTTTGGGAGCAGTTTACACAAAAACAACCAGGGAATGAGGCACAGAAGACACAGCTGTTGATGTTGCCTCAACACCTTTGATTATAGGATAGTGTTTAATGTTTAAAACCCCGTATAGGAAAATAAAACAGTCATCTAAACTAATTTCATTGAGATTTTAGTTCTGTACCTGAGAGTTCTTGGCCAACATTATAGACTGTTGAAGAAATTGACTTCCCTTTTTGAAATGAAGAATTAATGGGTATTAAATTTGTCAGTGTAAGAAATACATTAAAACACCCCCTGTAAGCATGTGAAACCCATCACCAGTAGAAACTGGGCCAGCATGGGCTAGGAGATGATCAATAGGAAGAAAGCAAACATCCCCCTGGTAATTCAAACACAGCTTGGTTGTAATACCCCAGGAGATTTCAGCCCCTATCTGGCAACTAACAAAGCAATGTAAACAATTATTAACTTTGAATTATTTTCACATATTTACAGTAACTTCCAGTAGCACAAGCTACCGGAAAGAGAGTTTTCACCTTTCAGAATGTGCCACTTGATGTAACAGCTTAATGCACTTCAACCAATGTGCAGAAATACGATATCGAATAGATTCTGAATCCTGAAGCAAAACCACCCAAAGCAAAACACAACGAGCTTGCTTATATACAACAGGAAAAAATCTCTGTTATTACTTTAAAACTTTCAGTTTGAATGAATACTGTCTGCTTTCAGTGCTTGGGAAAGCTTTTCTTTCATGGTGAAAATTGCCAGAAAAGCTGGAATTTCAAATGAAAAATGATGAAGAACACTTTATTGATATCAGTACAATTAGACAATGCAATAAGCACTATACAGGGGTGCATGTGGGAAAATATTACCATTTACTCAAATTTTAGCTTTATCTAACATGGTTATTGAATTAAAGAAAATAATTTCAGTCCTTAAACTCTCTAAGATACTCTACCCTAGAAAAATTAAATGTCATCAGCTAAGGAAAGAATACTAGATTTCTCCAACTAAAAAGCAATTCCATTAAAATGCTCTCTAAGAAAGTAAATTTCCTACATTCTGCTACTGTGCTCATCTCTATTTTACACAGACCACATTTATCTGCTATGGTTAAATAACTTCTCTATTAATAAATGTTAAAGAATTAATATTATGCATTTAATATCATGAAACATGTCTTGCCAGGGTGTTCAAGTATCTGAGCAGAATACTTCTCCATCTTGGAATCCAGAAAGATTTCAGGAAAGATTCCTCTTAAAAGTAAATGACCAAGATGACAAAATTAAGTGCCGACTTTGCTCAGTGTGGCACATTACCACAAATCAGGGCGAATTATTAAAATCCCCAAGCAGTACATATGCTGCCACCACAGTCTTTGAAAGCCAGGAATGTGAGGTTGCAAAAATTCACCAGAAGACAACCAAAACCAAGACCCACATGTTTGAGTTTAAACCCCATGGCTTTCAAAAATGACTATGCTTCAGCTACTTTATATCCAGCTGGATTGATTTTCCAGAGGACAAAACACAGTTCTTGACTTCCACAGTATTGCTACTGACACAAAACAAATAGCAAAAGAAATTAATGCTCTAGTTCTCTGCTAGAGCAGAGATTGAATGTACACTGAGTAAACTCACCCATTCAAAGCCAAGATGTTTGACTTACATAACGCAGTTTTAAATAGTTCTGTTCTGGTAATGCCAGTGGAGGCTGCTACCATAGTATGGTAGCAGCCAGAGATCCTGGTGTGAAGAAAGTAACGACTCTGTGAGAACAGATTCATCTCTCCTGGTTAATAAGAAATCATGTTATCGAGTTAAAGCAGCAAATAAACAAGAAGCCCTTAAATTAAACCTGAACATCATATATCTACAGAACCTAGGATGACTCTCATGGGAAGAAAATGCTGCATCAAAAATTAAAAGTCTGTTCATCACTCACTACAAGTACCAAATCATTAAATTATGCCAAAAAGTGGTAAATGAAGCCTTACTGCAGTAGAACACGAAACACACAAGATATTAATTGATATATCCAAATTTTATGCATATAGGTATGACTTAACCTAGTACTGCAGAAGAGTCCAGAACTGAACTTATTTTGCCCAACTTACATGAACTTCTCCCACACTTATGGAGTCTAATGAGCAACTACTTCACCACACCATCAGAAAAAATCTCTCCATCTTCCTTTACCTGTTGTGTTTTACATAAAGCCATTGGGGTTTAAAGAATCCTGTAAGAATTTAATTAACAATTTGAAAGGTGCAGATCACTGGGGGCCATTTTTGCTCATTAATTTAGTAACAAAACCTACTTCACTCTTAATTAGAACACTTCTAACAGAAGTGAAACAGCTGTGGCAGTCCAGGCCATCTCACTATTATTTTCTTATACACATGAATATTTAAAAGCACAAGAAACTTCAACAACACATACACCAGTACAGACCCTGAAAAAAAAATTAGAAATAGACTGAAAAATTACTTGACCCAAACAAATTTACTGAAAGAAAACTAGGGGCTCTAGAAGGAAAAACACATTATTGTCTGACAGTCAGGACATAAAAACAGAGGCTTTGAGGGACCTTTCAGATATTTTTTCAAGAAGGGTTTCTAAAAGAATATTAAATACCACAGCCATGAAGATTAACAATGGGTATAACATTTGCTTTTGGAGCAAGTCAACCAACACCAACACCAACTACAACTACAGAGAAAGAATTACACCACTTTCGGCCAAAAAATCAAAAGGAAATGTTGCATTTCAATTTTAAGCCCCAGTGGCAGCCATCTGATCCCTAGCTGAAACAGGACAAGGCAAGCCAGGCTTTCTAATCTCTTTCCAAACATCAGTCTTGAGGTTATTACTGGTCAGAGACCAGGTATAATCAATCTCCTCTCTGAGGTTTGGCAGAGTCTTTCATTGGTCCCAAAAACACATTAGGGAACTCTTCATGGAAAGAGAAGACACTTTCAAACCCCAGCACTAGATCCAAGAAGCTGCTTCTCCCTTCTCCATATTTGTTTGCTAAAAGTAAATTGATATTTGCCGACTTTGCTAATCTTTAATTATTTGTGATATACACTTTTAAGACATGACTTTTTTCTTCATTATGTGCATTTATAATATCTACTGTTAGCTAAGAGGAAAGTCTGACCTCCAATTAAATTGTTTCAATCTTCATCTTTGCTGCCATCTGTGGGTAACTTGAGTGGTACAAAGGTAACAGTTCTGTGATCAGGACCTGTGTCCGTGAGAAAGCATGATGTTCTTGTTACCTGTCCCTCCTGATTTTAATGTTAAAATTAGGCAGAAAAACATAAAACATACAGCAGCTTGTGGCTTTGTCTCTCTCTCTACCTCTAAGTAATCTTGCAAATGAGGTAGTAAAAAAAGTAAGGAAAATTAAGTTAGAATCACAGAATCATAGAAGGGTTTGAGTTGGAAGGGGCCTTAAAGATCTTGTAGTTCCAACTCCCCTGCCATGGGCAGAGATGCCATTCACTAGATCAGGTTCTGCAGGGATCCATCCAGCCTGGCCTTGAACACTTCCAGGGATGAGGCATCCACAACTTCTCTGGACAACCTGTTCCCGTGCCTCACCATCCCCTGAACAAACAACTTCTTTTAAACATCTCATCTCAACCTGCCTTCTTTCAGTTTAAAACCATTTCTCCTTGTCCTGCCGCTATCTGCCCATATAAAAAGTCCCTCTCCCTCCTTTTTATGAGCCCCCTTAAGGTACTGGAAGGTTGTAATGATGTGTCCCCAAAGCCTTCTCTTCTCCATGTGGAAAAAACCCAGTCGCCGGATCCATGAGGAGGATCTATGCTATTTTACAACATCATTACACCATGGGATGCACCAGAACACCTGTAATTTTGACTACGAATATGAAATATAAGTCTTGGTTTATGCTTGGTTGTTGAAATGTAGTTTCTTTTCAGTGAGCCAGTCAATGTTTTAGCAGAACTGTTATGGCAAAGAAAACTTTTCAGAAGAAAAATAAACCAAAAGCAGAGAGGCTGATCATAATTTTAAACATAATTATGACCAAATTTGGAAATCTGAAATTATACAAGTGAGGTCAGCATTTGAAATATTTGATTTAATGACTGGACAATTTTAATACATAAAAATAGATACTTAGTAATGAACAAGTTTATACAAACCAGATTTCTTTTGTACAGTACAAAACAATGATGGAGATAAAAAAAGATTTGCTGGGTTACAGGGCAAGACACAAGAACAACAAAACACCATTGAATAAAAGTTTTAAAATTATCAGAGGCATATTTCATAAATACAGTGCAATGATTTCATTTAACAAATACAAAATTTACTATTTAATTTATCAACATCAGGAAATATATAAAATGTCTTTGAATGACAATCTGATTTAAAAACTGATGCAAATACAATAGCGTTTTTAGAATTCTGAGGTAATATTACACATTATCTCAAAAAAAGCTCCAATAAATAAAACTAAACAGAAGGCAAAGTGCAATTCAGTGAAAATGAGGAAAGATAAAGCTCTTATTTCAACAATAGTAGATAAATAGTTATTAAAAGTGGGTTTAAGCCTTAAAAAAATATTTTGGCTAATCTGCCATGTTTTCAGATAAACTGTATAGCTATTTATTCATAAGCCAACCTTTCATGAATTCCATTCTACAGAGAGTGGAAAGGGGGTAGGTGTTTGTTTCCAGGTTGCTTACTTACATCCATATTCAGGTGTTAGAAATTTAACATTGCTTGCAGCTATCTAGTTCATTCAGTGCAACAGTGAAAGCTTAATTTATTCCTTAACATCTGAAATCCTGCAAGTTAAAATTTATTTTAAAATCTCCATTTGGGAGATACAATGTAAAAATGCAGAATTTTTCAGTGCTGCTTTTAACACTCTTCATGCTAACCTAGTACAGTCCCACCTTAAAGTCAATGGAAATTTTATTACTGGTTTCAAGGACAGCACTACGAATACAGTGCCAAATATTCTAAAATATCCTAATATTTATCTCTGCCTTAATAAAGCAGTAAAATCACCAGTAACTTTTCTAGGAGAAAGAAAAAAAGAAAATTTACACTTAGCTATTGAAGAATATCCACAACAACTCTGAAAGCATGAATTAGATTAATTTGTTCATCATCTGTAAATCTGTTGATTGTATGTAAATAAACAGCGAGAGAAAAGAAGACTAATACAGTATTTGAGTAAATACACTACAAGGTATTTATGCATCCACGCCCCAGCAGAAGTCAATGGGGAAAGCTGACAAATTAGATGCCAAAGTGCCTCAAATGATCTGGGCCTTATTCAGCTGAAAGAAAAATCTACAGAACACACAGTAGCTATTCATACTTAAAAATATTATACTGCATGCTGATAAATTCTTTCCATTTAATGAATAAAACCCAGATTTACAATTATTTCAATATTTTAGAACCATTTCTTCCCCAGCTGCTAATTTACTAACTCAGAGCAGACATACCAAGAATTCTTTTCACAGAGTTTGTGCAGTGAAAAACACAAAACATTTTTAAATGCTGGTCTCCAAGTTAATGAAAGTTGCAACATTCTTCTGAAATGTTATTGTATTCACTTTTATCACAGCTTTTTAAAGACTTTCAACAAAGTTGCTGCAAAAAATGACACCATGATACACTATATCAGTTTTCCATGTGTTGTGGATATAATTCTCCTCCTAAAGCATTTCACCAGATGTGGAATTTATTTTAAATATCTAGTTTTGTGTACTATAATGCTACAGTAGATCTGGCTAGTTTGCTGTTAAGAATGAACATACAAATTCCTTTATATCTGTAGCTTGAACTTGAATCCCCTCAAGCTGAAAAAATACCTTTTAACACTCTTGTACAGTCAAGTGTAAAAGCTGAATATACAACATCTAAAACCTCTTATTCATAAAAAATAATTTTTTAGCAGTAAATGGCACTATCAAAACCCTATTTCTTCACAGGCAATTATTTACATACTTCTTAGACAGCTGGTTTTACTGAGAAGGAAAACCAGAATAATAAAACTACATACATTTTATAAAGACTAAAATTCCTTAAAATTGCCTTTGTGAAAAAAAATGGCTACATGCTGATGTTATATTTTTTCTATTATTAATGTTAATTGAAAACAACCTACCACTGGGATTAACTAATAGAGAAATATTCTGTATATTATCTCCCAGTAGGATGCCTTGATGTAAAGGAATGATGATTAATGATAAAGTGCTATTAAGAAAAACTTGAAACTTGGGAATTGTCTTATTTGGGTCTTGTTTATCAAACAGATGAGTTTTTTGTACAAAGAAAGTTACTTTCTGTAACAAAGCAAGCAGTAAATGTATTGCCATTCAGGAAAAAAAACATATGCTCCATATTTAATTAAAAAAATTATCTAAGTGTGATAAAACTGGCACAGTATCAAGAGACATAACAATGAAAAGCTTAAAGGCACAATCAGAAGGGAGTGAATGCTACATAAAAATGCTGTTCTTGGAGTATTTAATCCTATTCCAGACCAAACCCCTCTGCATTTGAAATTCCAATGATCAACTTTTGCTTCAGTTCCTTCTTGTTCTTGTAAGGAGGGAGACAAAGCTGGTTGAAGCAGGTATGGGCCACAGGTAACCTAAAATAATTTAAAAAACACCCAACAAAACACATTTAAGAATAATGCAATAGAACCGGAACACTGCCAACTGCCTATACATTTTCAGTTAAACATTTCTTAAATAAGAAATCCTGTAAAAGGAACATTTATCCTAATGTTGGTTCATGTTCTGTTGAATGCAAGTAACACCACTGCTGGTCATAAGTACCTCAGGTGAATTTGTTTGCCTGCAACTCCCTCCCCCATATTTATTTCTTTTTCAAGTTGGAAACATCTCTTTCCAGATTTTGGAAACTCCAGGTACCACATGACTTCTCTAAACACAAAATCTGGATATAGTCAGAATCCACAACAGGGAAAAGGAAGTTGGGTCCTGCAGCAGGTACAGGTACACCTAGAAGAACCAGTTATGTATCTGTGAGGATACAAAACTCAAGGTTCAGCCTGGTAAAACACGTCCTTACAGACCTCAGTGGGGGGCCCTGAAGAACTGACTGAAATGCTGGAAAAACAACAGATCACAAATTCTAGTCTCAGCTAAACCAACACTTTCAGTTTCAAGTTTCTCCTGAGAGAGAGCTTGAATACATGTATTGCAGATAGGGATGAGGAATGCCTGACTGAAATACTGGAAACTTTGTTTCTCACTAGAATGGATTAATTTGATGAGCCACAGGTAATAAAAAGCTATAGGCACTTCTTGCCATTTAAATTCTCAAGTGACATGGAGGATACACCTCAGGATATAGACTTGTCCTACAGCTGATAACCTGGGGCGGAGACAGGAGGAAGACAATGACCTGAAGCTCAACCTGCTATCTGGAAAACACACTGAAAAATTTATTGAATTTGGACACACATATTTTATTATGTAACTCAAAAGCCCTTTAGGTCTCTTTTCCTTTAATCCCTCAGTCTTTTGAATGGCACCAACTTGGCCTTTGATCACTGGCAAACATGCTCAAAAGGGGGTGATCCCCCAGATCTGGAAGCCCAAGTTACTTCCCCCTCCCTGCCCTTTAAATGATCAGCAAAGATGTGTTAACTGGATTGGAGTCATGGCTTCAGAATTTGGAAAGTTGAGAAGCTTTTATTAATTTGACAATTCTTATTGCTATTACATTCTTTGATCCTATTGTGTGAACAATATGATGATAGTGTCTACATTCATCCCTGTGCAGGCAGTCTGACAGCAACAATTATCTTGCAAAACATGGACCTACAGCAGTTTAAAATGCACACTATTTCAAAACACATTTTCTTATTTTTAAGAAAAAGAACAATTTACAGAAGGAACATAAAGAGTGATTCAATGTTGACTGATTTTTCTTCATTTTTCATCTGTTCTTCATGTTCCTTTAATGTTACTGGAACCAGTTATTAGCTCATTGAGAAAAGCATTAGAAATATCACAGTAATGAGATAAATTAAATTTAAAACAACCTCAAAATTTATTATGTTTATGCCTTTAAATCAGCTCTTCACAGAAAACCCAGCAAAATTCAGTTCCATTTAAGTATTTTGATTACTCTAAGTGTTTGAGAAATCTAGGTAAAGCCAGTAATTACTGCTTCACAGCAGGCTTCAGAGCAGCAAGTTTTTCTCTATAGCTTTCAAATTATTTAAACTGACTTTCTTCAGCCTTAAGAATTAAAAAAATACTAACTGGAAAGTATGTCTCAAGTCAATTCAATACAAAATAAAACACTACCAGAAACATATGAACTTGGCATGAACAATTTAATTGCCACAATGAAACTGCAAGACTGCTTTGTTCCTGTATCTTCTGAGCACCTTCTGTATCAGCCACTCACCAGAGGTCCTAAAGGAATGCAGCATCTTTGCAGCCACACGTTGAAATTCTTATTTAGATCATCAAGAGAGAATGCAAGCATTTTCTGCAACTGCAGGGGTTGCTATAAATAATGCCATCAAACTCAAAAACTTCAGAAAAATTCATGGTAGTTCAAGGTATATTTTCATTAGGTCAGCTGTCATGTTAGGAATGATTAAATAAATAATTTATTTGAATTGAAAACATGTAAATAATCCCTATAAATAATTACCAGCCTCAAATGTAAACACTGTCTGGAAAAACAATTTCCTTGTTTTTTAAATTTATGCAGTCAATAAATGGGTATAACATTTTGAAGGCAAACTAAAGGAGTCCATGCAGTTTCTTCATTGCACATTCGGTTTGCTATTCTGTAAAAAGACATTCAAGAGCAATAAGGGCTCTTGGGAAAAAATTTAATGAAAAAGATTTAAAAAATCCAAAACATTACTTACCAATTAGTGGATGTTTCACTCTTTGAAATCTTGAAATTCAGATCAGCCATTCCTCCCACAGGTACTCTATCACTTCCTGTAGCAAAATGTAGCAGCTTCTTTTGAAGGTCCAGAGAAAATCCAAGTACTACATCCCAGAAGTATCTATGCTCATGGCAGAGGGAGAAGAAAATGTTGCAAGATGCAACATCATAAAAAAATAGTATGAAGACAATAATAAAACTACAAGTACTACATGATGAGTATCATTTACTGAGAGTTTAATTAATCTAATATATAGGACATCAGCAGTACCCCAATATACAAGGTTAAATTCCCAAGAAATTGACAAGTACAATGTTTTATTAATTTTGGAATGATGTCTTGCCAAATGATGCCCCAAGCCACTTATCTATAAAAATATAAACGCCTTCTACTCACTAATATAAATGTATCAAACAGTAAAAAAAGTATTTTTAGAAGACTGGATACTGAGATTTCATATGCAGGATTTAGCGCTTTTCTTTTCAAACTACTCCACTTCAATGCAGTCATAATCTTTTAAGGATATTCAGTAAACACATACCATTATGGATCTAATTCTCCCTACTTATGACAATTTAGTAGTGTCTTTGTCTTATTTAGGAAATAGGTTTCTAAAACTTCAGTCATTCTCAGATTATCCTTGAAGAGATTACTGCTGGAAGTCTACCATTCTATGACATTTTAAACTCAGAAATTAGAATAAAAACCCAGGCCTACCGTATAGTAAGATCAGTTTTTTGGTAGCCCTCATATTGGGTACTTCGCTGTAAAGCAGACATATCCAGTTCAGGACTGCCACAGACGAGAATTTCAACCTCCTCTGGACGAAGCAGCTGCCATATATCAAGGACAAAATATTTAATTTTTTAAAAACTATGAGAAATTATGCTACTAGATTAAGATTAAATTCTTATTTTGTCATTACAGAAAAATTAACAGAATATCATTCAATGTAAGCCTCCAACTTGGATACATACTTATAGAAAAATTAATCTCTCAGCACTTTGAAGAATCTCTTACTGCCGTATTTAGTAGAAAGTTAATTACAGGATGACACAATATTTCAGCATATGTTGTTCTTCACTTCTTCATCTTCCTTACATTTATTACACTGACTTGCCTGTCATCTGATCAGGCTGCAAATGGGTCAGGAAGAAAATTAAGTTTGTACATGTGGAATTCTAAGGGAGGGTCTTGATGTCAATTGTGATTTCAAGTTCCATTTCATTTACACTGACAAGGGCCAGTGTGGGTAGCTGAGCAGCAGAGGCTAACAGAACTTGACTCTTAGTTGTACACACTGCTGTGCAAAGCAATAAACCATGTTTAATACCCACTAAACTTACACCTGCAGAACCTACTTATTCATATACTACCACATCATCAAGTTGCATGGAAGTATGTCATGGCATTTCAATGGATTCTCATTGTCCTTCCAGAACCTTCCCTGTGGTTGGGCACACCTTGCTTTGCTGCAAGGTGTCACAGTTCACCAATTTCACCGGAATTTAGAAAATCCCAGGCAAATTGAAACTGCCCCTTCTTTTTCAGTGCAGAAAGGATGCTGTAAATTTAAAAAGTCATTCCAACAGCCAAACAGGACTGAAAATAGAATGTTTAATCTCAACCTCACTGAGTGTTCTTCCTGCAAAAAGCAATAGATGTTTTCAGAGGAGTCACTCAGGAGCACTCAGACACAGTTGTTCTGCAGTTCCTAAATGTAGGGAACACAGAGAAACCTTGTAAACATTCACAGGAGAGCCTGTGATGTGTTCTGTGAATACATAGTGATAAATCTGTCTTCTGGAGCTTTATTAATCTCTTTTCAACGAAACACTACAGAGAATAGTTGATTACCTGATTAATTTCTTCTACTTATGTTGGATTAATCAAGTCTATTGATCAGTCAAGATCATTTCCAAATCTTAAAATCGTACAATATAATTTAATTTAGGTAAGTCATTGTCAAATACTTGAAATAGCAGTGAAGAGTTATGTTTCACTTTATTCTTACCAGTAATGCATACGAAGCACAGACACTATGAAATCCATAATAGAAAGCTGCAAATTGTTTGTAGATCGATTTATTGAGAAGAAAATCAACATAGAGCTGCACATATTCTAAAAAAAATAAAATTATTTTGTTACATTATAATAATTTTAATCTATCACTTGTTCTGCCCTCTAAAATTGTAGTGAATTATGAAAAATGAATGCATTTAATTTTAGATACCATTAAAGTAGGCGTACCAGAAAGAACTACAGCCATTTCATTTTCACACTTTGTAAATGAAAACCTAGGCTTATAGAAAGGAGAAAAAGGACAAACTTAAATCTGCATAGTATGTGTAGTTTATATACACTGAAATACCTTTCCTATTCCGATTTGTGACTGGAATTTTATCTCCATTTGGCTTTAAGTTGTAAGATTTTATAACACCAAATTCTTCCTGAAAAACCTACAGAAAGAGAGGAGACAAGGTCAGCACTGGAAAATAAATTAATATACTTAAAAATGATAAAGCTTGTATTTTGTCATGTATTCCCTCTCTCTCCAGCACATGCTGTAATTCTTAGGGTTGTGAGGCTTTTACAAGTTGAAATATTACAATTTTCAACAAATTGCTCAGAAAATTAGTCTTCAAAGAAAAAAATCAACCCTGTTACATAGTGGCATGTCAAACTGACCTGCAGGCTCTGGAGCCATAGAGCTTTTCATACAAAAGAACAGTATAGGACCAGCAAATACAATTAAGAAGGTATTTGTTCTGCTGTAGTTCACCTAGGAACCAAGTACCACCAATATGAAATTTCATTAACTAGTATGTGTGTTCTGAAACAACGAGTAACTGAAAAAGACTTTCTTGACTGAAATAGCAGTTACAACACACAGGTCAGGCAAAACTGTAAAAACTTGAACAGGCTATTGCTGAAGTGAGATTTCCTGGACAAAATGCAAAGAATAACCAAGTAAGCTTTGACTATCTTCTGGGTTAGACAGAAAGGGATTGTCTGGTGGCCAGATGAATTTCACAAGCCAAGTCACTGATTGCAAGTGTTGTCAAGGAAAGCAAAGAGCTGGAAGTGCACCAGCAGCTGGCCAAGTGACCCTGGCAATGAGCACCGGGATCCACCTACGCTGCCAGGGAGCAACAGCTCAGTCTCATCCCTGCAGTGCTGCTCCTGGAGCCAGCTCTGATCCCCGTGCAGTTCTATTCCAAACAACCAGCAATCACACAGCCACTCCACTGCCATTCTAACATTGGGAAAAATCACTGAACGAGGCTGAGAAGCACGTATAGTTGTGCACTTAATGACCTGAAAGGTTGAGTAAAAATCCTCTTCGACATTGCCTTCATAGGATAGAAGTTCACTTAGTCCATGCGCCAATTCCTACAATATGAGTAAAAACTCATTAGTTAATCGACAAAACTAAGTGATGCACTCTGCAAGGATGTGCCAGAAGCATTGTTTTATACAGAAAGCATCTTAGAAAAAGCTGTATGTTTAAAATGCATGCTATGCTAGAAAACACAGAGATTTTCTGTTTTCATCAAAAGAAAAGAAGACTTTATCAGCCTGTGCTGAAAAAAAAGCTGTTTTCAAACAGTTAATAACTCAAGCATTAAATATAAATAACTCAGGTTTTATATCAGTAATTTCACCTCTTAAAAATGTAATACTTACGGGCATAATCTGAATCAGGTCATCTAATGTGACACCACAGATGCCTACAAGTGTGTTATGATCACAGGGAACAATGGGAGGACTCAGTAATTTCTTGTAACAGCAAGGTGGGAAACGAATATCCAAGGTGATGCTGTTATATACAGCAAGTCCCATCAGCTATATATGTCAAATGTTAAGGGCAAATCTGACACATCCTTATTATAGTTCATATTTTTGTAGCTTGGAAAAAATGTTTTAAGATTAGTGCTCAACAAACAGAAGGAATGTAAATTATTTAATTTTTTCTGGACTGACAATTTTAAATGCAGCTTTGCCTTACAATTAAGCAGTGGTTAACATGGTCAAATGATGCACTTTGATGGAATGCTTGAGACACTTCACAATATTTTATAGAGCATTTCTACAATAAATTTTTATGAAAAAAGAGAAAGCTATATATGTATTTTCCAGTGAGAGCTCAATAAAGCAATGATTCTTTTAAATAAATCTATTAGCATTAAGATAAACCTGCATTGGTACTACAGCTCATCCATTAGCACATTTAAGTGCATCCCATGAAACAAATTTGAAACTATCCCAATACAACTTCTCACAAGAACAGAATAGCTCTGTTAGGAAAGACCTACAACCACCATCTGATCCAATTGCAATCAGTAAATGGACACTATTACCTCATCTCAGTGGAGTTATAAGCATATACTATCATAAACTGTTTGTCTGAGGTCTTCATTTACGAGCACAACAGAAAACCTAGAAAATAAACTTGTGCTCAAAATAGCATGTGGCTTCCATTTTGTAATAAAAAAGTCAAAAAGCCACATACTGCTCAACGGGGACTTAAATGAAGTATTAATGGACACAGGCACATTGATGTTTACTGAAAGAAACTCAGAGGCTTAAGTACATAAAAAATTACAACTTATATACAAAAGAGTTGCATGTTTAACATTGAGTTAGCATTTTCTGACTGTAAAACGTACCACGTACCTACACACCACCATTCTCTTCCTATTTTTAGTTCACTTGCTTGAACGATACTCAAAAAAATACATTTAAAATGAAACACAGGTGTATATACAACCTTTGAAGGAGCTTTAGCCAGTGCCTTATTTCATCAAATGGCTGTCGCTCGGAACATTCTAGCGGACATAAAAGGATACGGCTCCAACCAGTCGGAATTCTGAATAGTTGTCGCATTTAAAGCTGCTGAACCAGTGGCAGTGCGAGTCCTTGTGGTAGGTGAACATGCCTGCAGAACGGCAACGTGGCCCTTAAAAAACCTGAGCTTTGTAAGAAGCCGTTCAAAGCCCCACCTTTCTTACCCATGACCCCTGGAAGTGCTCCTGGGGGGGCCCCCATCTCCGTGCTTGTTCTCAGGGCCCTGTTCCCACCCACGGCAGGAGCCTGCAGGCAGCGCCTGGGAAGGAGCACCACTGAAGCAGCCTTAAGCCCACCAGCCCTGCTGGGTGCTGGTGCAACACGTTCTTCAGGACCTCCAGTTGTGGATATTTTGCACGGTCCCTGTGCAATCTGTTTCTTCATCGCACTCCAGCATCTGCACTGCCATAAACATTAACTGTCTAACCAAAAATTTTCTCACTGCAATATAAACCCACTTATTTCCTCCTTTCTTTCTAGGTCAATACCAGATGACAATCCCTAAAAATGCTGGCATGAATCCCATGATACAAATACCATAAGCTTTACCTTCTTAGAATAGAAAACTGTAAATGGTTTATGCTATACACACACACACTACCAGCAAAGGGGTATGTTTCATATTTTCTGTCAAAAAATTATACCAGAAAAGTTAAAAAAGCCCCAAACCACACGTACCCTAAAAAAGCCACTCATGGGCCTAAATGACAAGCTAGATCCTACTGAAATCATGAGTATAGATGAGTTTGACTGCTATTTGCGTCAGATACAGAACATTCTGTTTTAAAGAGTGACAGAAAGTAAAAACCTACATAATGAAAGCAGATAACAGCTCCAAATGCCTCTAAAATGCCTAGGAAGTATTGCTCAAAGAAGCAAGACACACTCCACAAAAGCGTGCTCTAATGCAGAAGTAAACTGGATAAAATTTTTATCCAGTTTCATCCTTTTTGAATTTGTTGGGATTGAATGGGCTAAGTTTATTATTGTTGCCATGGTCTGTAAAAACCAAAGCACAGAATAGTTCTAAGCACATCTTGTATGCAGTAGCTCACTGTATCTCTGTTTGAAGATAAAGTTGGTGAAAAATAATATTTAAATGAAAAAAAAATCAAAGTACTTTTGATTCAAAAAAAAAAAAGAATGAAAATCCAACTTGCCTCAGGGACATCTAGTTCTTATGATAAATCACAGGCAAAAACCTGCTTTCACATTTTTACCCCCACTCTCCTGAACAATTTATCTTTTGAACTCCAGCTCAAAAAGGTGCTCATCACAAAAGGTTAAGACACTGCCATTACCAGAAGCCACAGAACAGCTGCATGTAAGGCAGAGCAAGGTCCACATACTAAAAAATCATAAGGATGCTGGAACAAAAGAGGTTTCGAATCCCATTTGTTAATTGTCCACACCAAGATAAAGAAAGCATTGCAAAACACACAGGCAGGCAGACAGCTGAGTTAATTAAGAGTTTTTAAATTGCAGGAGTTAAATCTCAAGAATCAGTTAACCTGGAAAGGGTAATAACAGGTAACAGGGTAATAGGGGTGATAATGATATTTTCCCTTCCAAGCTTCTGACGTGTTATTTGCATCTTAAACATTAAAGACAGCAGAGGATACAGTCCCTTTCCAAGGGACAAGAATATTTCTGAACTCCTCCCACACTTGGCTGACAGTCGTAACAATGAAAGAATTTACACTTTAAAGTACGGAAGATTGCCAGAGACAGTGAAAAAATAAATTACTCTGAATGTTTCCAAACTCATCAGTTACCAAGCTCTGCTGACAGCACTTTTACTAACAGAACTGTCAAACCTACAGAACGCTTTCTGCAAGATAAATTGTTTTCTATTAAGGTTGCTATCACCAACGTCATGTCTTCACACAGACCCCTTTTTACTAGAAAAAGGGCTACAGGCAAATAACAATCTCAGCAGATACTTGATGACGTATTTATGACTTAAAATTCTGTACCTTTAGAAGTTATCCTATAAACAACAAAGGACCATGATTTTAAGGGACATGAACACTTCCAGGCAAAGACAGTCAAACTCTTGCATTTTACCAATGACTACCAGGTGCTACGCTCAAGTCCCTGGAAATCAATTTAAAAGCCATCCTGGCAACACTTTAATGCACTACGTCATCAGTAATGTATCCATATCCAGAGGAAAGCTCATTAGAGTGGTGAATAAAACTAACACAGATCCATCTACATCACTGTAAGACAAGTGGATGGAACTGCTTGTTTATGACTGCTCATTCATGTCTTACAATCTCCAAAAAATCAAAGAGTCTTATTTTTTTTCCCTTGGTCATGAAATGTCTTTATGGGCTCACAGGTCCTGGTAACAGCACAGGCTGGCTTTTTCATTCAAGCTCACACCTGCCTATAGTGTCTCTGCTCCTGCCTGAAGGACCTTTCTTTCCTGAGATTACCTCAGACCCCTTGAAGAATACTGGCCACACAGATACCACAAACAGAACATATGACGACAAAGATTCAAGTAAAAACTAACCTCTACTCCTCCTAGTCACAGAAACAGTACTAGAATGTGCAGGCATCCTCAGTGCCACTATCAGCACCCAAAAAACTGTTGATACATGGGAGACCAAGCTTGGCAGTTTGCCAGAACGGAGCACGGTAACAGCATCCAACCACAGCTACTTACAAAAGCCAGGAAAACTCCCTAAACTAGCAATATGAAGACAACTGAGGGCAGAAAGAAAATGCAGCATGTGAAGAAATAGGGAAGGATAGTAGATGATAAACCAATGCATTTGGCCTTAACTCCACTTGAATATTTGCTAAACCATTGTGCTAGTTTAGGCTGAGATAGAATTAATTTCCTTCACAGCTAATAGCTAGTACAAGGCTATGTTTCACATTTGTGCTGAAAACAGTGTTATTATGAAGACTCACCATAATCTGGGTGAAAAATCTGTCTAATCAGAAGAAGAAACCATTCTTTCGTCAGGCCACCCATATCAAGACCAGCTTCCCCTACAAACGTGACTTTTAACTTCTTCTTCAGATCTGCTTTCTTCCTTGCTAGCTATTGCAAAATAGGTAGGGCAGAAGAAAAAGGAGATTTAACATATCACTACTGCTAACCATAGAGAAAACACCTCAGCCTCGACTCTACTGCTCTCGCTTTGCTTAAACTATTAATTTGCATAATTTTCTACTAATAGGTCAAAACTATATTAAAACAATGACTGAATTGCAGAAGCAAGACAATTATGACTACTTGACACCATCAACTACTTTGCACATGGTGTCACTCTCTGGGCTTGAAAAGAAGTTAGGTGGTGTACAAATACACTTAATAAGCAATTAGATACAAGGAATTGAGCCTGTCTGGAATATTTCAGACCTGTATATTTTTTTACCTTTTACAGAAGATGTGCTACCAGAAAGAAATGACAAATTAAAAAAGTAATTAGATATAATTTGGAAATATTTAGAAGTAAGGAAGTAAGCTAACACTTTCAATATTTGGACACCACTCATTTCTGTGTAAGATGCCTGCCAGCAAGTATCAGCTGCTTTTTCAAACTGTTTGTTAGTCAATGGTAACAACTTCTTTTCATTGCTTTGTCCTAAGAGATAGCGTTTCATCCAGGTACACAAAAAACCTGCGAAGAATTAGATTACAGCCTTTTACAATTGACAGTGATCTTTCAGACTGAGTCCCTATACATGTTTTTTTTAAACTATTAATTACTGTCCAGCTCCAGAACAAGTGTTTAAATCAGCCAAGAATATGCATGTGCTAAAATAATCTCCATGTTGTTAACTGCTCAAGTAAATTCCTATATACATAAATTTTATAACTATAGGTATTTCTGTTATTTGAAACAAGCTATTTATTAGCTGAAGTGATTTTCCTTTGCAATTTTTTTTTAAATTTGAAATACAAGAAAGACATCTTCCCTCTCCACCTGCTGTTCCCCATAACTTTGAGAATATGAATATATAATACATCCTTACTCATCTCTGAGATGGGTAGAAAAAAACATCAGAAATAAATAGGAGAATATTTTGACTATAAAAATTTTTGAAGTTGCTCTTGGTTATTTTAATGTGGTAAAAAATCTACAATGCCTGACTGAAAGCAGCATTACCAATCATATTTCTTCTGTCCTAGGAGAAAAGGCCAAAAATAGACAGGTTTTAATATAGGAAGATAAAGTTTAAACTTACATTTTCTGACATGAGTAATCAGAATTTGTTTGATGTTGTTTTCACTACCTGGAATTATTTTTCAGTATCATCAGGCTGTTCTCAATGTTGAGAAAGAGAGGGAACTAAATTTCATTAAACAATGTTAATTAGCAAGTTTCAGTGGATACTGAAGAACTGCCTACTTTAATGGACACATCTGTTTCATTTCTAAAAAACGAAAAATTACATTGAAGACTGTGAGGAATTAGTAAAAAGGATTTAAGAAAAGAAAGCCCAAAATTATTCTTATAGGATAGAGAAGCAAAAGAATAAAAAATATTTCAAGAATTAGAACAGAACAACCTCATTAGTGATTAGTCACATACTATTCATGCTGCTATCATGGACTCAAGTCCTATACAAACTGATAATTGTGCACTGTATTTTTAACACAAAAATTACAAACACAAATACAGACCATGTGCAAGGATGTATGCTTGTTATGGGCTTAGCTATGGAGCAGTATGAGCACAGAAAATGAATTCCAAAATGTCTAAGACAGTCTGTTCTGCAGCACTGCAATTTTGACAGTAATTAAATTCTTTTTACTTAGTATTATGTAGTTATATTCCCAGTCTCTATCAAATTGAAATCTAAGTTCAATAGCTACTCTGCAGCAACACACAATTTAATTATATTTTTTGTTACCTCATCAAGTGAATCACTAACAAGGTGTGTCCTTCTCACTTTAACATTTAGGAATAACATATTCATGTCAGGCTTCTGTCTGCGAGAGACTTTATCCACAAGGCTTTGCTATTTGAATGAAAAAGAAACATCACACATGCAGTATCTTCATTTAAAAAAAAAGGTGTCACACTTGTTAACTGTAAAAAGTTCTCCGTATCATGCATTAAAGACATTTCCCTAACATCATAAGTGCTTCAGTGTGTACTAGGAGATGGAGTGAAATTTCTTTCCTACTGCAGATACCATTTACACTATATTTGAACTAACTTATTGAGAGGTTTAACAAGAAGGTGAAATTGTGCAACATTTTTTTTGACTTCCCAAATTGTTAAAAATATGCCCATAAGATTCTGGAAACTGGCTTATGCTTTAAATAGCTAATTCACAAGGCATATCCAGCAAGACAGGAATGGATAGGTGGTGGTGCTGCCACACAGAGCACTGAGGAAGAGTATCACCTATCACCTGTAGAAAACTACCACTGAGGGAGGCAGACAATGCCTCTTTCCAAACAGAAGAGGCTGCCCAGAAGCAGTACCTCTTCCATGACCTGAAAGGATACAGCTGAATCTTGGTCTTCCATGACAACACACTTCCACAGAATAAAATACAAAACAGTCCAAAATTCTCATGGAATTTTTCTTCCTTAATCATCATGTTAGTTTAACATGCTAGCATGTTATGCTGGTTTCTCAAAAGAGGAAAAAAAGTAACTCAATCACTGTAACTTTCTCTACAACACTGCCATCTATAAGGATCCTGAAACTAAGTACACAAAAAGAAAAAAATACTGAGAGAATCCAGCATGGACATTTGTAGACTATTAATAGAAAAATGGTTTAAGTTCTTTTCCAGGGTAGTCAGAAACTTTAGAAATTGTAATGACCAATCATGTGTAATATCAATCTAACAAATACTTTCAAAATACCAATGGATGAGACACAAACATTTCTCACTGAGGGACTTACCCGTGCAATACTTATCATTTGTTGTTCTGAGTCCCTTTGAATAATAACTTTTTTTGCTGCTATAGAAATAATAAATGGGTATTGACAGAAAGAAAACCTAACAAGAGAAAAGAAGATTAAATATTTTCTTTCTAGCATCTAGCATATTATTTTCAGGAGTGAATTATCATTCAGTAACTAATCCTTCCACTGACAATAATTTGCAAATAGCTGCTGGTTTTTTCACTTTGTATATAGTGATTCTTGACTCAGTAGAACAAACCGTTATTTGCAAATACTGCTAGAAACTGAAATTAATAATACTTATCTTTTGTCATTTGGGTTTTGTGTGGTTTGTTTTGTTTAGTTGGTTTTTTTCCTTCTCAAGTAGAATATCAGGTATCAGACAGAAGTGTAGCCTGAAATACCTGATTCAGTGGAGCAAATTACGGTCTCCAAGTTTTCCCCAACTGCTGCTGAAGGCAAGGAAAATGCCTATGAATGTATTGGAGGCTAAAATATGTCTGTAGTAAGACACACTCAGAAGCCTATGCCAATATTTAATAAACTTACTTTATTATCACCCATATTTTACATATTTTCTCTAGTTTACAAGGGCAGAATGAGATTTATTCCAGTCAATCTCACATCCATGCAGTAGCAAGTAAGTAGTAGTTATATTTTTTCCTATAAATTAATACAGTATTTAACGTGGATCTATACACATGTAAATGGTATGCATACCATACATACTGACACTATATATATCCACAATATTTAATATACATATACATAGCATAGAAACAGTGCTTTGAAGTTCTACTCAACAAGAAACAACCAGTTATTCCTCTTACCTATGAGAATTCCCATAGCATTGCCAGTTATGATATTCTTCCATAAGATCAATATGATCAAGTGTAGAATTATAGAAATCCGTATATGAAACAATAGGAGGGCTAATCAGACTATTTGCAGCATCTACAAAGAAAACACAAAAGTCTTCTAAAACAATGCCTGGATTCAGCATGTTACATTTCCTGGCATCAGGAGCCCCAGTGCTCTCAGAAACTTTAAAACAAGTCTAAAATAAGACTAAAAAATTAATAACTTAGCTACAGAACTTAGCTCAGTCTTAGCTATAGAATTATGTCTACAACATAACACCTACAACATTACAGCTACAATATGACATCACATTAATTGCTGTAGAAAACAGTAAATCCCTAGTTCAGCCCATTTATGATAAGGGAACCTCAGTTTGACTCTGGTTTCCTTACTGGCATACACTAAGTCATGGATAAAGGGTGCTATGTCCTGCTGAAGTTGATGAAAAAGCAGTTTGATAAATGAAAATGTTTAAGAAAGCCATATAATTTCAAGCAGGTATGGCTAGAAAGCCTACATTTTTTCCAGTATACCATCTAGACTTGCACAAAAATTAAGTACTTGACCAAAGGAAGAAAAACAATTCACATTTAAGCTACCTCATTATATAATGGCATTCATATAATGTCAAACATCTACTAAGTTGTCTCTATTCACACTTCAGTGTAATTTAATTTTGATCAGTCAAACACAAAGTAGTGTCTTTTGATTGACTAAATAGCTCTTTTTCCAGAATTAAGGAACTAGCAACTCTTTCATAGATGACTATAAACACACCGTGGTTTTCCATACAGGTGTGCTTATGTGCTTAACTCTGGACAGGCAGGGCTCGGCAGAACACTTTTAAGTAAAAGTTTTAAGCTGACAGTGAAAACATCTTAATTCCAATTTTAATTTTCATTTGGTGGTTTTGTCTTCTCCTAAAAAGGAGAAAGTAAGTGCTCTAATCACCATTTGGCAGCAGTTGAGAAGGTTTACATTTGCAGAAGTCAAATTTGTTGTGCTCTATGTTGAACTGAGCAGGGATTTACTCTTTTTAAGCAGTAGTTTTGGATGTAAGAGGCACATGCATTGCCTAACTTCCTTCAGATGCTAAATAGTTCTGTGGGGGTAGGTGAGTTACAGAAGAAATTCTGGCAGCTACATGTTTAAGACAGTTTTTTTATAAATTTAAGGGAAACCCTAACCATTGGTTACTTCTGTGGATTTCTGTTTGAACAATCTTCAGTTGTTGTCACAGGAAAACCCTGCATAGCAATTATCCTCTACTGGAAAGCAGGTAGGAAGACTTACCAACAGAAGGTTCTGTTGCTTACTACATTTTAGCATTTTATTGTAGTTTGTACTGTGCCACCATCATTGTTAGTCTCCCCCAGAAGAGGAGCAGTAAAAACTATACTCTCCCAATATGTGTGTGTGTGTATATATAAAACAAACCTTATATACACACACAAATGCACATATAAACATATACACACATACAGAGTTCAAGAAAAATACCTACTAAATAAAGCCAGGACTTTTGTTGCTGACGGAATCCACCAGGTACATTTCACCATAGGTGGAAACTCTTCAGGTTTTGCAGGAAACAGCCGTAAAGAAATAAATTGCAGTAACCTGTCCACCACCTGCTTGAACCTCTTCTGTGAAATCCTAAAACAAACATGCTGCACTTACTCTCATGTGATCACTGTCTACACTGGAGTTCGTTATCAGATTTCAATGCTTTTTTAAAAAAAATACTTCATTCAATTTTAGTTGTTTAAATTAATTTTTTTAAAATGCATTTGTCCTATACATAAAAAGAAAATTCCAAATGTAAAGTTCGAAGAAGCATGCTTTTAAATATTGACACATGGTAATTCTCTTCAGTGCACCCCTAACTATGCTCTTTAAGTCTGTGGAAAAATAAAAAAAAGAGCAATAGAATCATTATCTGCTCTTGACTTTTAGTAAATGAAACAAAAATCCTTATCTATTTCACTCCACACTCTGAATACTGAGGAATTCTGATTTATTTTGAGATACTCGGTCCTTTTAAATGAAAAGTAGTATATGCTTCATATGCCTGTGCCAAGTGCACATTTTAAATTACATGCTGCACCACTTCCATAACAGCACAACAATACACATATATGTGTAGGCATGTTAAAATAGCCTTTGATAAACAAGAGCTCTCCTAATTTAATGGTTTCCATTTCTAATACAAGCTTTAAGACTAAAAACATTGATATGTCTATTGTATCCTTAACCAAAAGTGGAAACCTCATTTGCAAATTCAGTTCAAATGAAATAATATTTTAGCACAATTTTTAGCAAATCTGGACATAGGGAGGGGGAGGGAAATTGAATTACCATCCTTGCAGAGAAGAAAATCCTTAATTAAAATTTCCTGGGAGATACTGAAATTGTAAATATGGCCAAACTTTGTTTTTGCCTCCAACTGAACTTTTTGCACAGTCAGTACATGGAAGGCAATCTGCATACCAAGTTCGGAGCTGATCTTTGGGTAGTTACCCCACGTGATTTCTTTATTGAGGTGCTATTAGAGTTATTTCAATTAATTACAAATCTAATGCCCTAACACACTCTCTCACCACCTCTATTACACTAGGAAGCCAGGCCTCTACTTCCTTTGTGGTTTCTTACAATACAGCAACATTACAGTATTTTTTGCAAGTTATGCAAGACAAAATTTTATTTAAATGAAGATCATAAAGATGTTTGTTTTAATAATCCCATGTAAACATATAACTAAAAATTCACACCGAAGTTATTTTGCATGTGTTATCAAAAAATCACTCTGATAAGTTATTTTGTGATTAAGGTTTTTTTGCATAAATATAATAATTTTTATACATTATATACATTTTGCATCTATAAATCAGTATCACTTAGTGGACTATGTCCACATGTATTTGAAAGCAACAAAAACAATATCTTTAGTCAATTAAATTAACTTTCATATAATTTATAAAACAGTCAACATCAATGGAAATACAGTAACAATTGTAATCCTAGAAATGGAATTTGTAATGTGGGGTTTTGTTTTTATTTTTTTACTTTTTAGACCAGTGCACTAGGAAATGATGGTCAGCTTCTGTTAAGGCTGCTATCTGTCTTAGCAAGTGAGCATAGATGACATAAGTAGAAGTGTTACTAAATTGAGGATTCTGAAAAAGATTAAAAAAAGTGTTAGGTTAATAAACTGCATAAAGGGAAAGAAGTCATTAGGATTTTTTCTCATGTTTGTTGTTGCCAGTACAATTACACAGGAAAGTAATTCACAAAATAGCTGTGACAGTGGTAAAACTATGGGAAAAAACAACTCACAACTTCCAGCCAAATAAAAAATACACAACTGCTATATTGTAAAAGCATGATTTTTTCTTTTTTCCAAAAGAAAGCCCACAGGTAGCCCAAAGGCAGTACTCAATACTCTGGATTATTCTTTACATTGTAACACAAACCACACTCCTCTAAGTAATGTGCTTTTCATATCAGTTGATTGAATTCTTATCGCTCCTGTCTATCCCATATCAATCCAAACTAATTTTCCTTCTATTCCATGTGCTCACACATTCCCATGTTCCAGCAGGAGATATTCTTTTTAATTCGCAGCTAGTATATATCACCCCAGAGAAGAAAACTATTGTCTCAATAAATTAAATTGCCATTTGATAGTCTCAAATAACAGCAGAAACTGCTCCTTGTGTGCAGAGGTGTTAGCTACACTGGCCAAATATAAAGGGGGAATCTGCTAGAAATGCAAGCCAATTATAGCAGCAAAGGTAAGAGGTGACCATAGACAGAATTGGGACAATGTAGCCAGTCAGACAGACTGGATAAAATGCAACACTGGAGAAAGTTACAGCAATATCAGAAAGTGCATATACTGAAACTTTCAGAATTACAGCATCCTAATAAAGCAAATCTGGGAATAAGGATGACCTAAGAACAAATAAATAGGTAAAATATTTATTCTTTCAACCCAGAAAATAACAGGAAACAATCACGTGTCTATTAGTGCATAGCTTTTATCTTAGCAACCTTTCCCCATCAACTGTCTTCCATTAAGCTCCCATTCCCATCATGCATTACACTTTTTCCATATTTTAATACATTCTTACAACAGGAAATTGGATGTGAAGTATCTCAGCTATACAAACTATCTTGTTTGCACAGTATACTGGTTTATAGATTGTAAGTTAAGCAGACACATACTTACATAAAAATACTGTATTTTTCTTACCTGTAAAAGTATACAATATGCTCTAAGATCATCTTTTGTTCGTGGCCTATGAACGAAGGAAATAATAAACAGAACCATATGTATCCATAATTTACAGATACTAACAGTCATGAAATCATGGACGATTTTATTTTGCTTTGCTAATATGTATAGAACACCATATTTAAGAATCTTCGCTGCTCTCAAAAACTGAAAAGGACATTTACAGATTCTGACAATTCTCTAAAGGCAGCAGGCTATTTATCATCTGTCTTTTCAAAACGTGAGAGAAGGCAGAAAAATGGGTCAGAATTGAAGTGTTAGAGGTGTTCCAAAGAGGGAATTCCACATTATTGTCTATCTCGAGTGACACCACAGAATTGTTTATTTGCTCTTCTTTGATATGTCCTGCAAGAACTCTCCATACCATTCTTCTCCATTCTTCTACCACTGGAGCCTCTGCACTTCTTTGCATTTATCAAGGCTTTTACATAACCACAAATACAGGCAGCAACAGCACAAAAAGTAGTATAAGTTGGAGAAAGGGGTAGCCAAGACCTGGGTCACATGTGAGTCACCACAAGCTACTGTCTCTTGTTACGTCTTGTAATTCATCTTTTTATGAATGACACTATACATTCTCACTTCTATTACTTCATGCTAAGATGTTGTCATCTCCAAAAAAACTTCTTGCTTTTGAACCATCCCCTTCTGCATCCTGCACTGCTCTTTCTGTGGTGCTGCCACACACAGACAGTATTGTGAAGCAAACTGTGGATCAGGGAATTGTCCTAGTTGCTGTTGGGGGGTGGACAATGAGAGTAAGTTTTACCCTAGTAAAACTCCTTAATTCATCTCACAATTAAGATGTCCAAAACCAATGCCCTGGTAACAAGCAGCTGAGATCTGGTGAAGGAATGCATGGCTGGGTATGGATCTGCCTCTCAAAGGTTCAAGGCCAGCTTACAGAGTTTAAGATGTATTTCAGCAGATCTGCCAAAAGTAATTAAGTTCTTATGTATCAAGTAAGTCGCATCACAACATTTTCTTTCTTTGTCTAAAACAATAAAGACAAAACATATAGCAGATTAAAGTGCTGTCACAGCACTGATGCAAACATTCATTATAATTACCCTGTCCATTCTTGTAGTAGACCATTAATTATTCCTTTTAGGACTGACTTCTGAACATCTTGAGGCTATGAAAAAAGGAGAGGAAAAATCATATCTGAAGTAATTATACATATTCAATACAGGACATTGTACAAACAAGCAAGTTTGCTTTGCTCGTGTTTCAAGACAGCTAAGAAATGTTTTGTGTCATGATGCTAAACTCCTAAATATCTTCCTCACAGATATACTAGCTAAGGTCTGGGGTTGTGCCAGCGGTGCCTTTGAACACTTTAACTAACTTGAAAACTGTAAATATAATTTCTAAATTACTCCTGTCCTTTGTATACTAGGCACAGGACCTACTTTTTTTACTATCCTCATCCTCACATTTTCTTTATTTCCCACCATGCAGTGTCCATCACAGCCATGACATACCTTTTAGATATGTGGTCTTCAAAAACTACCACAATATAAACTATGCTTTACTAGTAGGAAAAATTTCCTCCTCTTTTACTAGAGCAGCTGTCATGATTCTATGACAATTCTTATGGGATCATTTAGAATATGTTTTGAGAGATTCTTCAGAAATTGTGCCTATCTGGGAAAAACTTTTGGTATAATGGTATAAAACATGAATTCTTTTCTTCTACTTACAGTATTTAATAAGGCATCATAGACAACATCCACAAATTTTGCATCGATTCCGGAGTCCTCAATGGTATTGAATGGAGAATTGGTATCTTTCTGTAAGTTAGACAATATATGAAGCATTTTGAATATTTTATAGCTATCTTTGAAAATGTAAGTTTAACAGCAAGCTTAGGAAAACATGTTCAGATATAAGTATTTCCCTTATCAAAACATAAGAATATAAGTGTCCTTAATTAGTGCATTAAAGATGGAGCAAAACAATAGTAATCCTACACATATTCATGTTGTCATTCTATTTTAAAAATGTGAGAAGGTTTCAAATAATGAATTACATTGAACTTCCATCTTTCATCTTTGTCATTGATCCACTGTCAAAATTTTAAGCACTCAATATTTGTTAAATAACTGAAAGTCACGTGTTATTTTGTCCAGGCTCAGGCTCTACCATCCACATTAAATATCATAAGCACAATTTGCTCTATAATAGGCAGGAAATACTAATTTAGCATGAACTCAGAAACAAAAATATAACTGCTCCCTAGGAAAACTAAGTATGCCATCATAACACATGAACAGCTATAACAGAGCCCATATCACACCTTTTTTTAGGGATAGGGAATTTCTGTTTCCAGATTTGCCTGGGCCTCTGCATTGGCTTGGAGGTTTTAAACCTGTAATTTGTGTAGAAAGTACCTACACAGTCACAGAGTCACAAAGCAAACTACATACTGGAATTTTAAAGCTCCACAAACTCAAAATATAATTGCTTAAACTGGAATCAATAAATCAATGCAATAATACATTGTCTACAAAAGGCAAGTGAGATCATGACAAAATGATCTTAGTGGCCTTGAATACCTGTCTGAAAGCCTTTAATTGATAATTTTGTAAACATCCGGAAGATGCAAAGCACTGTAATTACTAAACAGTATTAAGAATTATTTTCTACCTTAAAAGCAGCATTTATCTCCAAGAAGGAATCAAAAGTTGTAGAATAAAAATCATGTACAGCTTTCCAATCTCCCGATGCCTTCGACTTTTCCATATCATCCCTAGAGAAAATATATTCAAATACTGGTAATGGTTTGATCTTTCCAGCCACTTAGACTTTAAAATGCACTGTAACTTTAAGCTTTTCTAACTAAGCACACTTCAAAGACAGACAAGTATAATACCCGTATCTTTCTAACATCTTCCTTGTCATTTAAAGATCATGGTATTATAAGAGAACAAAAGCATAGTTTGTGTTTGATACACCTGAGCAATGTCTTTTATTCAAGATGTTAATTCACAATGTCACAGTTCAGTGTGTTTGGACAAATAATTAGCAGAACAGAATTAAGCTGCAGCTACACTGACATGATAAAGTTTCTTAGAGTAATTTAAGTATGAGGGCTCCTAAACTACTCAAATTCACTAGAATTCCTACAAAATTGTATTTCTTATAAAATTTTTCAAATAGAACTTAATCTGAGGCACATGACAAGGTGGTCACTGGTGACAGCCAACATGGCTTCACTAAGGGCAAACTGTGCCTGACAAATTTGGTGGCCTTCTACAGTAGGGTTACAGTGCTGGTGGACGATGGAGAATGATATCATCTACCTGGACTTGTGCAAGGCCTTCCCCTGGAAGCTGCTTTGCTGCAGGCTGTGCAAGAAATCCTCAGCATGGGGAAACCCAAACCCAGCTCAGCGCAGGGAGCAGCTGCCAGATCCAACTGAGAAGGACCTAGCCCTGCCTAGAGGATGGCAACCGTGGGAGAGGGGAAATGGAGAGGTGGTAGGGGCTCACGGCTGGGGATTCAAAGGGACAGGACAAGGGCTAACAGCTGTAACCTGCAGGAGGGTTGATTCAGATTAGATATAAGGAAGGAGTTTTTTACAAACACTGCCACAGGTTGTCTAGAGGCAATAGTCTATAGATACAAAAATCTGAATGTGGAAAAAAATTCAGCTCTTCAGATCACCTGAATACCAGCAAAGGATCACCTCTTTTCAAATCTTCCTTTATACTTCTTTTCTTTCACACCAAATACACACCGAATAATCAAAAAGCATTCCTCTTCCTCACTGGAAGCACAAAATTTCAAATATGGAAGAGAGAAATAACTACCAGTATAACCAAAACACCTAAGACTACAAGGGGTTTGCCAGCCTACAGTAAGTCATACATACATTTTTTTTTTCCAAAACTAAACATTCACTGCATTTCTAATTCTGAAGTATATTTTTTGCCATTTTCTGTGTGGAACAACATTTCAAGTTAGAAAAAAATATTTTGATAGTTTTCACAGTAACAGAGTTATCAATCCCACCATCATAACCAGACTAACTCCTTGTCAGACTTACTGAAACTGTTCCCTCATTTGAGATTAACAAAATCAAATGTATGAATTAGGTCAAAATGAAAAGAATTCCAAAGAAAGGAAGAAAGTACACTTCTAGGAACACCAGTATAACTTACTGAAAATCTTTCACAGTTTTGGTTCGAATTGGAAGGGAAGGTTCGGGAGGAAGTGGTGCTTTCAGTTCTTGGGGTAATGTGTCTATAGACATGCGCTGCTTCTGCCGTACATCGAGGCAAAGAGGTGGTAAGTCTCTCCCTTAAAAGAAAGGTAAAGAAGAGTAAATACAATACATCTAATACAAATATACAGGTACTAGGAAAAAAAGAAAACTTCCAGTGTTTGATTCTAATTCTTTAAAAAAGTATTTTTCTTACCATGTGCACACACAGACATGATGGAAAATTTGGCTGACTAATAAAAATAGCAGTGGTGCCCATTATGGTATTTACAATATAGATTGTAAATATTTAATATACAAACTGCAACCCTGGTGCTCCTTACAGCTAAGAAAAATCTCACACACAACCACAGCAAAGTCCAACTATCATACAAGGACAAGACTTCAGCCCGTTTTTCTACACCGTGATACATAATTTTAGCTATAGCTGACTGTGGATCTTCTACAGCTTCCGTAAAGAATCTCCCAAAAAAATTAAATGAGAAAGGCAAATTTTTTTGTCTTACAGAGAATTAGTGGTGAAACAGAAGCACCTTCTTTTGTTCTGCTTTTGAACACCATTCTCTGAAAGCAGGATGGACTGATTTTAAAGAATCTAAGAATCTGTCTTATTTTTATACTCTGAGAATAACATAATAAGGTTTTTGATTTAACTCTCACTCTGTCTTCTCAATTTTAAATGGATTAAACATTGAGTTATAACCAGCTGAATACACTGAAATGAGGAAAATATTCTTTCTACATCTGTAGAAGTGACATCTGCTGGCAGACGCTGCTTCTCACTTCAGTAAGTTGAGGCTGCAGGTGCTAAGCTGGTAACTTGCACCCTGTCAGCAATGCAATTTTCTTTGAAATATACGCAGTTTAATCTACATATACTAAAATTGATTTTTAATAGTATCTTTAACACATATGGTCAACTTCAGTATGTTTTGTCATCATTCAAGTTTATTTGTACATAGATTTACTTGCTCTTCTGCCAGTAAAGAATACTAATTAAGATCCGTCACTTGAGTTTCATTGAGTAGAAATGGGAAACTTTATGTATTGAGCTGATAAACAGCAATATTACAAGACAAGAAAAACCAATGATTTCTGTCTTCTTGCCCAGTTACATCAAGTAAAAAGGTTCACCAATGCATGACTGATAAGGAATGATCAAAAACTTTGGTGAAGAAAATCTCATTGATACAAAGCAGAATTGAGTAGTCCAGGGAAGTTCAGGGTAAATGAATGCTGCAATTATTTTCATGGTGACCAACACAGCTGCTGGCAGATGAAGATTTTCAAGGTAGATGAAGCAAACAAAACTTACCTGTAATGTACCAAATGTAACATTAGAAAAGAATTAGAACAATCCATTTCATACATAAATTTCATACCAGATCATTAGAAGACTCATTATATGTGGCAGCTAGGTAGCACGCAAACATCCCCCTACTTTTCATGCTGTATTTATCAGCATTAGCTTTTCCACACCTTTGTTTTCAACGAAATTAACTTGAGCGTGAAGCATTACCAGTATACGCACATATATATATACACACACACATGTTCAGAGATAGCACATGTATACACAAACTGCAAAAAAACCCAAACACAAAACACCAACCAGGCATTAATCCTGAATGCCAGATTAGAAAATGTGGCATTTTTAACTGATAAATTTGTTTCAGTTGTTAATTTCTCCACAGAATACACATACTGCCTCAAAATATCTTGAATTCACCTTTGACTGTTACTAAAAATATTCTGGTTTTATATAGGCAGGTTACTCTGATCCTGAAACTACCACAGCATCTGCTCAATTTTACACACTGAGCTCTATTTCAAGAATATATCCTTGATTATAATAAATATTGCCATGCATTAGTGTGGTAAAAATTAACAACTAAGTACTTATGAGGCAGTAATTACAACTGGGACAGCACTATTTGCAGCAAAACTGAGGGCACTACACGAGAGTGGTGTTTAGAGTTTATAATTTTTGCCTGATACCAAAAAAAAAAAAGGAGGGGGAGTCAGGGGAGAAGCAGATTTCTGGTATGTTATGCCACAGTGGGAGAATCCTTTACTGGCCATCTCCAGCCACCGTGGTTTCCTTTGTGTAGTACAAAATGATTTGAACTAAGCAAAAAAATCCTGTCTGAGGTATCATTCAAACCTTTTGTATTTCAATGATTGCCCTTGGTTTGGAGTAGAAAGCACCTCATTACCCCGTAACAAAAACTGCTTAAAAAGAAAAAGGTCTTGCACTGACTTTTAGTTTTGCAGTATAGCTAGCACTAATAAAAGATTACTTTAGTAAGAATCTAATGCTGCAATTTATAAGCCACCTTTTTCTGCACAACTTTGAAACTGACAATACTTGTCAATAGCTTTGTTTCAAGGTCACACTACTGAGATCTCTCAGTGCAGTCTCTTTCTTGTCTCAGATTGACAGAGTGCTATAAAGACTTAGTGAACCACAGCACAATAAGCCTGAAGAGGACGTGCTCAGAGACAAGATCAATACAAACCTCATAAATGTTTGTACAGTATTTCATGAAAAGTCCCAAATTACCGAAATTCCTAGCCCAAAAAACCTAATAAAAATTCCAGGTCTAACCACAACATCATCTCATCTGGGCTTCATTATTCTAGCCTACCATACTGAATACAGAGCTACACTTTCTATCTTTTCATCAAGTATTGTTACCTCATCATAGCACAACAACCTTCCTTTTCACTTACAAAGCTCTTCAGAACTTACCAATTGTTGCCTGTGCATTTTATTTTTTACCATCACTAGCCTTCATCTTCACTGATAAACACCAGCTCCCAGCAACTGTGTCCCTTAAAAGCCTAATGCTTGCCTCATTCCCGACATCCTTCAGATGGCAATAAAACAATTTTCTCCAAAGTTCTGACAATTTCTAGAGACACTGCCTGATTGCAGCTGGACAAAGAGTATCTGCAGAAAGCCTACTGAATCAGTGCCTTTCTTTAAAACTTCAGATGCTTATTTCACCCTCCAGGTCTATTTGTTTTTTCTTATTTAACTTGTCTCTATGACACAACCTCTACTGAGGATGGGCTATCATATATATCATTGCCTGTACAATGTACAACAGTAGCGTAATTAAATGAAATCTAGATTTCTAGATTTTTAGGCACCACCACAATACAAACACTGGCAGAAAATCGAGCACCTTCTAAACTTGGTAACTAAGTAACACTGGTCACTTCTTTTCTCTTACCGTTTTTGATGTTGGGTATAACAAGCTGTGTAGGTGAATTTCTGTTTCCAATGCCTTCTTTCTTTTGGCTGATAGTTGTGATGAGATTGCTGAAAGTGGAAAACTGATTTTTGGCTCCTTCCTCCAACCCCTGTAATTAAGATAACAGTATGCTCTAAGGGGCCAATACATTACTGCTAGAGTAATCTTACTAGTGAGATATTACAGAGAATTCTTAAATACCTTTTATCTTGACTGGTAATAACTCAATATGACATAAATAATGATTCTGCAAGTTTGTTTCAAATTGATTCAGGAGAGGTACCACAAAATTCCTTTCGTTACATTAAAAAACTCAAGTATTAATTTGCGGGATACTGTGAGGAAAACACAATACAATTAGAATGCTGTCGATAATATTCTAACTTTCTGTATCTTAATGTCTATCTACTTTTATACTTCTCACTACATCCTGCTCAGTATAAACAGAAGAAATTGTCATATATTCCTTTTTCCAAATAATCCTAATACATTGAAGTAGTTTAGACAAATTTCCCAAGACTTGAAATGTGGGGCCAAAAACTCTAACCTGCTAAAAAAGTTTAAATACTGACTACCTGGGTAAAACTCCATAATGATTCAAAATAGTCAGCATCTGCTGCCACTGAAGAAAGGCTAACCAACAAACATTGGTTAATGAAGTGCTAAAAGACACCCTGCTTGAGCACCTGTACCTGCTGTCACCAGGGAGGCTGCACAAGTCTCTGCTAGGAAGTGCTGAGCGCTAATGTGTTTTAACAGCAAACAGAAGTGAAATCACACATCACACTTCCAAAGGATTGTGCCAATCAGTTTGTTTGGCTAATCAGCAGTGGGCGCTATTAGATATAGCTATTTACTACAGAATTTGCAAAGCATAGGTGGGGTTAAGAGGCTTGCCCAAGATGACAGAAGTCTCATGATGAATATTTTAATTTTCATCTCAGCTCCAAGTCATCAATTGATATCAGGATAAGGTAGATCAACTCAAAAAAATATACACACTCTTCCTGCACATCATGACTTTCAACTCACAGTAACCTAAAGACTCATTTTCTTGATATCTGGCATCTGTGCTCTCAGTTAGAAAAATGTTTCTGCACAAATCTAAACTTTAATTCTGCAAATGAGAATACACGTTCTAGAATAATTAATCCTGTCAAAATTTTTTCCCTTTCCCCTCAAGAGAAATACATTTGGACTAAGACACGACGCCAGAGTTCTAAGGAAAGCACTTCAAGTTCCACCACAACATCCTGAAATACCACCAGAAGGGTAATAACACAGCCCATAAACCTACCACACCACAGTGCACACAAGCTGGTACACTGCCAGGAATTTTAAATAACTGTGGCACATACAGCTATCTTTCCATGGCTTATAACTCACTAAATTATAAATTTGAACAATCAGCGGGACTTTTGGCTTTAAAAACATCAAATTTCAATTTCTAAAATTGGTATTTTTACCAAATTTCAGTTTCTAGTTCCAAATTCCTTACATACAACAAACATTCCAAAATAAAATGTAATTACCAGTGTAATTTTCAGATTAACATATCCTTTTAGTCTATAACCTCTGAAATATCGTTAAGATGATTCTTAAAAATCACCTAGCATTGGAGAAAAACAGACCCTGGACAAACATTAGTGACTGAAAAAGAACTTTTAAACAAATCCAGATCTGAGGGTAATCTGCTCTGTCACAAAATATGAGCTCTAGGCAGAAAAGCTCTGAAGCACAGACTAGTCTAATTACAATTAATAGGGAATAGATAGCAGAGAGAATTGAGAAAAGGAGGTTTATTTAATAAATTATAGTGACAGCCTTTTTGACTGACTTAGCTTTCTAGGCTTTATTCCAGCCATGCCACTGAAATACTACAGGTGAACAGTTTTTTAAAAACTTTCTCCTTTATGCAGTGATTATAAAGAACAAAAATTGCATGCCCTCTTTAACTCCATCATCCTGTTTCAAGTACAGTTCCAACAATATTAGACAAACATATGGACAAAGGCTTTATTGGGAGGCCCTGGAGGAATACTGGGAAACTTCACGCTCATTAATGAGAAACTCTGACAACTCCTGAGGGAGTAATCTAGGGCAAGTGCACAACACCATGTCATACTTAAAAATTTTGTAGGAGGTCACTGAGCTTTCAGAGCCTAACTCTACAAACACACTGCCATCACAAAACTGAACATTCACCATCCGCCTCCCACGCTCCATAAGGAACGAATATGCTTCGACAGAGTAAGTGGATCAAAGTAATCTTTAGTCCTGTTTTAAGATCATATTAATAACCCACAACTCTGCTGGCTTCTTAGTGGAAGTTTCCAAAACATTAAGCCCTCCATAAGACTAGAGAGGTACTAGCAATATACTTTATAAAACTCTATTTTTCATTATTGAAATTAAATGAAATGGTGAAAACAAAGCAAAATGTTTGCAAAGAGCACATACAGACTGCTTTCTTGGAAGAGACAAAAGACCACCTAGAAGAGTTTCTTGAAAATCCTGTGCTAGCCGTAACATTGCTTACTTAAGACTCTTGATGTCCATGGCAAGCAAAGACTAGTGAGGATGAAGAGATTTTCTTCCCTGTGCAAGAAGACGTGGAGGACACTCAGGTCACCAAAAGGCAACTGACAGTGCAACAGCCTGCACAAGAAGCAGGATTTTCCCTTCCATTTGTAGCTTGAAAGGCGTAACTTTGGACTAGTTTTCCTTTACAGAAGTCTAATTGTTCCTATTTATTAGGGAGCAAATCATTTAGCTTTCCACAAGCTTCCTTCCAGAATCTGAATACTGACACCCAAACTATCACCCCTTTGGAAATGTCTATGACATCTGCCCACAAAACTCTCTCTCCCTCTCCCTGTAACATACTATTGAACCCCATATACGGCTCTTGGTAATTTCAAACCCCGCCCTGCACTTGACAAACAACCACTCCCAGCGAGGTCTGCGCTCCACTGTAACAGGTCCACTTACACAGCTTCTGCCTGTGGGCGACATTTCAGAGGTACACGATGGATGTCCTATCTACAGGATATCTTTGTATCCTATGCTACAAAGAAGTTCTCCTGATTCTTTAAGGCAGCTGGAATTCTACATGGCCGTCCAGGGACACACATTTTTCATTAGCTGAGCTAAGCCTGACACATTTCAGGCCAGCACTTGTATCTTTATTCTAAGGGACTGGTAATTTGCCATTCAAAGTCTAAGGCGGAGATATTCAAAGGTAAAAATAACTTCTAGGCACTTGTCCATTACAGACTTCTCCCACCAAATGGGTATTTGAATCACAAGAATAAACATATTCTTACATATTCTGACAGTTTTACAAAGCTGAAAGTCTTTCAGAAGATTGGAACGTTTAGGCAAAACACAAAATTGGCAGAATTGCTCCAAGGAGTTTGCAGTTTGCATACAATTGCTTAGTTTAACATCACAATTGTTTCCTGACAGTCATAAATATTATATGCTCAATCTTTTCAGTTCAAATTATGAATTTAAATAAATGATAATTTAAATGATAATTTCTAATAAGTCAGATGCTCATCAGAACTGCTGAACTAAAATCTCCTAAGTGTATTACGACAGGATTAGTAACATCTTTTTCTGTTGTTGGACTGAAGAAACTTACCAAAAGTTCTAATGTTAAGCTATGTAAGATACCCAACTCATGCCAGGAAAATTTTATGTTTTGTAATATGTATGGTCAGCAGAAAGAAAAGCACAACTCTGGTATAATTAAAAACCTGAAAAAAGGTTTCTGAAATGAAGTTATTCTGGCAAGTAGCCTTTCCCCATTTTTTTCCCCTGCATTAATTCATTCATCATTTCATCAAAATGTTCTGTCATCTTTGCTTCAACACAAAGTAAAAACCGGAAAAGATTTTTAAAGAAAAAGTTAAAAATACAGAAGTATTTCCCAGCAACCCCTCTCACCATTAAGTGTATTAGAGCTGAAACCCTCCACCCCCGAGAACCCTTAATGAACATTCACAATGCTGCAAACCCTCAGTCATGACTAACCCGACAGAGCAGACCGTTGTAAAATGTTAACTATAAGTGGATGGAGAATTTATAGATTCATTATGTCACTGCTTACAGATGCACTTGTTATTTTTAAGAAACTTGAATGAAAGCCTCTCAACGGAAAGGAACATGAAAGAAAACGAAGATGATGCTTCCCCCCCCCTTCCCTTTCCCCTCCCAAATAAAGCGGCAAACACTGCAAACGGAGTGGCACAGGCGGGCCCGCGGGCGGCTGCCCGGGCGCTGACGGGACCTACCCCGGCAGCCGCGGAGGACGCCGACGGGATGGGCGGCAATTTCTCTCGCTCCTTTCCCTTTTCTTTTTCCTTTTCCTTCTCCCCTTCTTCCTCTTCTTCCTCCTCCTCGCCGCCCTCCTCGGCTGACGGGGCCGCGGCGCTGCCCTGGCTCAGCTCCGCGCCCGGCGGATGCCCCTCGCCGGGGCCGGGGGGCAGCTCGGCGGCAGCCGGCGGGCTCTGCAGCGACATGCTCCCGCTCCCGGCCGCCTCTCTGCTCGCGNGGCGGCCGGGGCGAGCGGAGGACACGGCGGCGGAAACTCCGCGGCGCAGGAACCGGCGCGGGGCTGCGGCTGGCCCCGCGCAGCCGCCCTGGCAAGGGTTGCCGCGGCCGGGTGTGGGGCACTGACGGGATCCGGGAGTGCCGACGAGGAAATAGACGAGTAATAAACAAGCATAAACATAAATATATAAAATGTATCTATAAATATACATAAATATACAGCTGGGTGAAGGGCCCTCGGGCGGATACCGCTAGGCACGGCCGCGCCGCCGTCAGGCCGGCTGGTGGCGGGTGCCGCTCCGCCGGCGCAGGCCGTGCTGGCAGCGGCTCCTCTCACTCCGCCCTGTCGCCCCGCGGCACGTTCCTCGCCGCTTCGGGACACGCTCCGACGAGAAAATACAGAAATTCTCGAATCGTTAAAGTTGAAATAGCCCTTCGAGATGATCAAGTCCAACCTTCGACCAAATAACACCGTGCCCACTATACCATATCCTGGAGTCAAAATCTTACTGCGAAGGACTGCAGCGTATCGTGAAGAATGAACGTGTAATGAATGTGTGAGCGTAGTCCTGTCTCTGATGACAAAGCCAGAGCGGTGCCGGGGTGTGCAGTGGTGGCTCCTGGCCCTCGGTTTGGGCAGGTCTCGGGGAGCCTGAGGCGGTACCCGCTGTCAGAGCTTCCGCGCAGCTCCCTCGCTGTGCTGGAGCTTTGCTTTAAGTGTATGAACCTGTGTTGAACTGGTTGCAACACAACATCCAGAGCAGATGTAACACGTATTAGCTGTGAGGTACTGACCTGCCACTTGGCTTGGTAGGTGCAGCTGCAGGAGCCCTACTGCGTGAGAGGGGGACAGTGTTGTGTACCCTAACCTACATCCAGTTTAAGTTCTTCAAAACACTAGCTGCCAGACAAAAGAAGTTTCCTTCAGACCACTCTAATTTTGTGTCTGAAGAAGAGTTTCCCTGCCAACTTCAGGAACAGAGTGTGAATAGCATTACAGACCGCTCGAAACAAATCTTCAAAATTGTTTTTCAGGTGGAGGAAAACGATGTGATGGTTTTTCTGAGCATTGGCACTGCACAAGTAGCTCCTGCAGGAGCTGTGGGAAAGATTTCTGTAAGAGTCATAAAAGCAAAGGCACAATATGTACTGCAGTGTTAATCTAACACATTGAAAAAGGCTTTTCCGTTCTGAAGGAACTGGCAGACCTGGAGTTTTTTTAGGTTTCATTAAGAAATGGCTTTGCCTCCTTACCAAGTAAAATATGAGATCTGGTTTTCCAAGAAGTTTACTCTCCTTGCTGTGCTTACTTCCCGGTGGCTTTCAGCAGTTTGCATGAATAAGCGACCTGTTGCACTTAAACAAAGCCCCCCAAACACTCACTCATCTTTTTCCTTTTCATGCCAAGAAATAACATAATGATAGTAATTTCAACAGCTTCAGTACAAGCAGCTTTACACCCAGTGGCAGTCCCCAGCTAGAAATAATTGGCATAACTGTTTCGTGGAGCTGTGCCAGCTTGAAACATGGAAGGATTTGCTCCCTTGAGCCTGAAAAGAGAGATGAAATAAAGAAAAAATTAAATGTAGAAAGGCAAATATAGAAACAAATTCATACTTTTTTCAGTTCCATTGAGCTATAAAGGCCTGATTTTTGACAGTGTCAAAAACACTAAAATAGTTTTCTACCAAGATTATCTCACAAAAAAGCTAATGCAGCATCAAAGACATCAGCTTCTGTTGTCCGTGTTCTCCTGTGGTATTTGAAGCTGAAGTGCTCTACTGAACTGAACTAATTCAGGTGAATATTTTGACTCATGACAATTATGAAAATAAGCACAAAAAAATTTCTTATTTTTGTAAGAGAGCAAAATTACCATATACTGAAGAAGCAAACACATTTTCTTACTTCTAACTAATGTAGCATACATCTGGTGCCCAGGGTTTGAAACTAAAAGTATTTCAATATCATTCATAGATCCACGAGGCAGTCGAAGATATAACCACAGCTGGGAAAGACATGTCTAAATTGGCTTTCAGTTTTCTAGCATGGATGGATGCTAGCTGGGAGCAGCATACTGCATGTAATGAGGCAATGCATGTAGACCCTGCAGTAATTTGTTGCCAAAGTGATGAACTAGGGTAGTGGGCAATGGAGCAGACAGAAAACAGGATAAAGACATTCTAGCAGTCAAGATTTGTGGGCTGTACCACATACACAATTTTCAAAACTAAACAGAAGTATGCAACTGCCATTCCACAGACTTCATGAATTTGTTGGCCAGATGACTTGGGAGCCTTGACAAAGGACCAAACACACTCAACGCCTGCATTTCAAAGGACACTTTCCTTGATTTTTTACATCTCTTCTAAGCTGCTTAAAAATCTTAAATCACATGGTGACAGCTACTTCACCACATTTTTTGGTGAAAGGGGCAAAGATAAAGTTCAACTGAAAACTGTTGCTCATGCCCAAGTACATGTTGCCTGGGTCTACAGTTCTTGCTGTTCCCAGAGGAGTTTGCAGTCTCACTCGACCCCATGCTGGCACACCACGCTGCTGGCTCAGATAAACATATGCACACTGCAGTATCACCCCTGAATAACTGTGTGGGGGACACAGGCAGGATGTGACCCTGAACAGATTTTCTTGTACCTATGGAAGAACAGTCCTGCCTTAGCAGGATGTTGACCCTTTCAACTGGAATAAGACCTTCTTGTCACCTTATTTTAAAATGCTTCACAAATATATCTCTTCTCTCCAAAGACTTTGAGTTGTCAGGCAGGGGGAAAAGCCACTGGCACATCTCTGTGCAATGACGTGGCCAGGCACAGACCGCCGCTAGGAATGACAGATGGAACCAAACCAAATGCTAACATTTGTTCACAAATGATTAGTAAATGCTTACAAGTAATAGATACACTCACAGAGACTGGCATTTGGGAGTGACACACAAATGTAAAAAATAAAAAAGGCTAAATTCCCTGCCTAGTATTGTTATGACAAATATTGATTGGATGTCACGTGTTTCTCTGCAGTCAGAAGTCAAATTCAGCTTTAGCCAAAATCGCCCTGGTTTAATTCAGTAACTTTACAGGATAGGTTTGGGCTGTTACAGGATTTTCCCTGATCCTCAAATGGTTTACTAGTGTTTGCAATCAAATGGTGTCAAACATCTCTGGTGCAAACTGGTATTTCAGGAATCGAAGTGATGCGTGTCCTTCAGAAAATGTTGGCTGAATTTTCCCATTCGGTTGCTAGTGTGATGTACTCCCATCACACGTCTGTACTGTCTCTCTTATGGAGTAGTACTGTTTCCTCCTCTTCATACCTTTTAAAGAGCTCATACACTTCCTAGTACAAAATATTTGGGCCATTTAACAGATGTGTTCTTTGTGAGATGGGCCCTGAGTGGGCACAAGGGAAAGCACATGATGGCTGAAACATCAAAAGAGGAAGCAAAGTCTGGAGACAACCCATTTCCTCTCTATGGGAGTAGGAGAGAAAGAAATGGTTGGGAGTTTTCCAACACAACAGGTTTTCAGCAAAACATTCTGTTTCAACAGAAAGATCTGATTCATTGAAATGGAAATGTTTTACAAAGAAGCATCTTTCTCAGTGACCTTTTAGCAGAACTCAGGCAAGATGCCACTGAAATCCACCTGTTACTCTGCCGACTCAGTTGGAGACCTTACCACGCTTGCCATGTGAATCACAAAAATTAGAGACGCGTAGCTTCTGGACTCCCTGGCCTGCTAACTCCTGAGCTGTGGTACTCTCCTGCGCCACCTGCCCACATTATCCTTTAGGGAAGATGGAAGTTCATGTCTGCTCAAAAGTCATGACTGTTCTGAGACTGCACAACCTCAGAGCTTGTAAGGGATGACCCCAGTCTTGTCCAACCGCCTCTATTTGCAGCCACCTGTTTCCCTTAAATTTGGATTAAGGTATAAATTTGAATAATTTTGCCCAAAAGAGTCCAAATGATTGTGAATCCATCTGCCATTGCTAACAAGTTCGTCCATTTATATTTGTTATTCTTGCTGCAAATTTGAAAATATGTCAACCTTGAGGTTGGCTTACTCTTTTAGTCCCTATATCATATGCCTTCATTTGCAAGAGAGAAAAGCTCCTTTTATTCCAGAAGCACATATGCAAGGCGCACTCAAACCCTCCTGAGCTAAGTCAATTTTATTTCCCTTATGACTAACATTGGATGAATCTATTGCTCTCACTTTGGCCATCCTCCAGTACTTGAAAAGTCTCATTTAAAAAAAAAGTTTATAAACATTTATTAAAAAATGGTGCAAAGAACTCGGGTAATCATCTGGAGCACTTACATGCAAGTTGGGTTGTCTTGCCAGACAATTGTATCTTTCTCTTTGGCAAATGGTAAACATTTGATGGAAGGTACGTCACCAGATGGGATGCATGCAGCTTGGGCATTCCTAGTACAGAGAAGGAAGAGGTAATCAGAAGTTCTGTGTTATCTGCATTGTTACGTTTTCATTTTGGGTTCCTTGTCATCACTGACTGGTGCAGTACAACAGCTGTACCAGCCAAATGAAAAAGGTGTATGGACTCTGGTACCCAAGCTATAGATGATCTTCTAGGTTAGTGATTAACTCATTTTTGTCTGCCTGGATAAGGTAAATATTATATTACCTCTTGCCATGGAACAGGACCTTTGGGTTGAAAGAAATCATTAGCCTCTCTTAGAAATGTAATGGCTTTTTCAGAGGGAGCTTATCTGTGATAATGCAGTTTATGCAAACACTGGAAGAAAGATATGGCAAGAGAAAAATTCACCAAGTGAAGAGCATTCACTTAGTGACCTCTCAGCTTTACAAGGTTTCCATTTCTTCTCTCCAGAAAGCTGGTGTTGGTTATTCAATCTAAATTTCCGTTGACTTCACTTGTACAGAATATAACAGTAGCATGGTCTTCCCCAGGGTATAGCAAAGGACAGACATTAAGGCTGGGAGATAACCCACTACTATTGTCATGTCTGATCTGGAATTCATTTTTAAATGAGATAGAGGCAGATATTAGGCACAGAATTGTATCCAATTTCTATTCAAACTGGAAATAAGAAGCAAATATGCCATGCTAAAGAAGGTTCAAATGAGGAGGCAGTAATGTTTAATTCAGAAAGTAGCTTCTGTACCTTTGTCATGTGACCTATAAAATTGTAAAATGCTGTTAGAATTAACATTTGTTTAGCATGGCTTTGCAAATCTCAGCTTACTTAGTGGTTAACAAACGAGTCTGATTTCTTTAAAAAGACAGCATTCTTGAACCGAAGTGACAGCGAGAGATACAATTTAAATAATTTCAATATGCTCATCCTCTTTGCCTGGGAGGAACTGGAGGAACGGAGGGTGCTGGGGAGCGATCGGAGGGTGCCGGTGGAGGCGGCGGTAGCCGGGGCTGCAGCTCCCTCCAGCGCCGGCACGGCGGCTTTTCCAGGGAAGGGGCCGGCCTCGCTGAGAAAGCATCGCTCTCGGGGTTCCTGGCGTTTGGAAATTGCTTATTAGCTCACAGATGTGTTTGACAGGGTAGAAGTACGTAGATTTCGAGCTTTAAAGATAATAAATACGGGATAAGATCATGTATACAGTGATTTGCATGAGTATCCTTGAAACTGTTAGGGCAAACGGCATAGACAATATTAACCCGATATGTTGGTTTGGGCAGGATTGAGAGCTGCGTGTTTGCAGACTGTCAAGACTTTCACCTTTTTAATGCAGCCTGTGGTATTTGGTTTGTAATGTCTAAATGGGATGGGTTTAGTGCCTGCTTCTTCCAGTATCTTGGTTAGCTAACTCTAGTTGCCTTTCCTATAAATGGCTAACTTCTACAAATAGGAGAGATGTTGGAATTTTGGAGGTCTTGAATTTCCCAAGGAAGAAAGGCCTCTGGCACACATATGATGGTAGCTAGAATCAGAGGGCTGAGGCAGATGCTGGCCTCCCACTGAATGGTGCAGTCCTTGCCAATGAATCTGCAACTTTCCTGCCATGCTTCTCAGGCTGGTCTGTAAGATAAATCACCTCTGCTTTTCATCTTTGGCTACAAGCCTAGGGGAACCCAAAGTGGAGAGGGAGCCTCTACAACTGTTAGTGGTGCTGTTCCTGCAGCAGAGCAAGCCCTGAGGACAGTTCTCCCAAAATCTGGTTCCTCATGTGCAGCTGGAGACTGGTTTGGATCCACCTGCGGAATTGCAGCACAGGCACTGATGTGCCCCAGCTCAGCACCTGGCCAAGCAGAACCTGTTAGGTGCTGTGTCAGCTTGGCTTTCCCAGGCTCAGCCTTCCCTCTTCCAGGGCTGCTTTACTTTCCCATCTTCCCTGCTTAGGGCAAGTTGTTTGAGAAAGCCTGTTTTTTCTAAAAGTGTAAGAAGGCTCTCCCCCCTGTCTCATGTAAACACCATCAGTTTCAAACTCAACTCTTTCACTTTCATGAGATTTTCTTAACTTTCCCCCACTGGTATCAGTTGCAAATTTCCTGTTAGGCACTGCTATAGGCACTGGCTGCTTTTCAGCAATGTGCCTGGAGTGGCTATGAGAATAGAGACAAGGAACACCATGCAGTGCTATGGCAGCCACAGACCAAAATCACAGAAGGGAGAGAAAAACTCCCAACAACCGTTCTTTAGTGTCACTATAGGCCCATCACACATAGAGACTGAAATGTTCATACCTCTGAGGAGCACACCTGAGGTTTCACAGCAGGTTTGGGGGGAGGCAGCAGCTTCAGGACATTTCTTCAGTCAGTGTGGGCTCAGACACCAGAAGCTCCCTGTGTGCCAGCAAGAGGCAGCAAGTGACACAACTCATGATTTTCCAGAAGCACCAGAAGTGCTTACGGGTGGGTGCCAAGGGCATCACTGTGCTGTGCGATGTGGATGCCACTCAAACACCCCACACCACTGGCATATGGCTACAGGCGGCGCTCAGTGCATGTTGCAGAACTGTATTCACCAAGGGTCTTAAAAAAAAAAAGCACAAATGTAAGTAAATAAGATCAAGATGTGTTTTATGGATACTGTCTAGCTTCTTTTACATAAATAGTCATACTCACTCAAAACTTGCTCCTTCCTAAACAGCGTCTATTCTAGTAAAACCTCCTTGTCCGCCAAAAAGCACAAAAAACTCTCCATAGTTTGTGTGGGATAAAAGAAGCGATGCAAACCCAGCCAATGTAATGGTGACTGAATTTACCTAATGAATGAAAAAATAATGCTGTTTTGTTTCTCTCACCTTCAGAAGAAATGTGCACCAAGTAGTTAATAATCCCCTCTTCTGTCCTTGCCCCACACAGTATCCCTGTACTAAGAAAACTCCATCACAGGACTTGACTCTGGGGGCAGAAACATTATAAAAGGAAAGAACTGGTCTAGATAACAGGGTTCTTATATCAGACTTTTTCCTGAATCATCTTTTAAGAAATCTTTTCTCTTTAAAATTTTCCTGCACTTATTCTCCTTAAAACATAAATATTTTGATATTTTTTTGCAAATACCTTCACCTTCAGTGGAGTTCCTGAGCACACACAGTAAGGCAGTAGAAAATGCTGGAGTTATGAAACACTATTTGAATATAAATAAGAGATAATAAAACAAACAGCTGTACCAGTTCCCTGTATAAATTATAGTAATTCTTGAAAGTATGCTGGAGTAGGGGCAGGACTCATCTCCTTGAGAAGCAGCAGAAACAATGTGTGATGAGCTGATCATAACTCCCATTCCCTGATTCCCCTGCTCTACCGCTGGGGAGGAGGTAGAGCTGGGAAGGAGAGAGGGGTGGGGGAAGGTGTTTTGAAGGTCTTATTTTATTTCTCATTATCCTGCTGTGGTTCTGTTAGTAATAAATTCAATTAATATCTCTAATTTACATCTGTTTTTCCCATGACGGTGTTTGGCGAGTGATCTCTCTCTGTCCTCATCTCAACCCACAAACCCTTTGTTATATTTTCTCTCCCCTGTCCAGCTGTGGAGGGGAGTGACAGAGAGGCTTTGGTGGGTGCCAGGCGTCCAGCCAGGGTCAACCCAATGCACACAGTCTCCCACATTTTCAGCTGACACTGCGGAATTTACTGTTATTGAGTATAAAGGTGCCTGATTTGCTGGAGAGCATTGCAGGAGTACAGGCTCCTTCCCAAGACAGTGGTGCCAAATTATAATGTCATTTGTATTTATCCAGGTAGTTCTATTTGTAATAACCTTTCAGGTGACCCAATTGTACACTTGGTAAAGCATGTCTAAAGAAGATTAGTTTCTATCTTTCAGAGTATGAAGTAGTGTACTATATAAATACTGCAGCTTAGCTACTGTCTGTTTTGAATGTCAGTTAGGATCAGGTAGTGTTTATGTGCTCCTGAGATTTAGCAGTTTTTATTCAGGATTTCTCAAATTTGCATCAAGCTGAAACTTGGCATGTAAGCTGTCAGCACAGATGCTAGTTTTATTCCAAAAATAGAGTAAGTTGAAGCTTTTAAAGGTGTCAAGTGGCTTATTTATGCAGTGGTTGCAGATCCTTCAGTTTTCTGTCTCTTTCAGCTATACAAAAGCTTATTCTGTCACCTTCCTTCAGCATTACTCCATTCTCCAGCATTACAGTCCTGAACAGTGAGGAATAAGAAGGTAAGTAATCACACTAGGGTGATAATCCAAGGATGGTGTGCCCTGGAAACAGATGTAAATAATGGTAATTTTTGGTGAAACAGAACTATCCTCATGGAGTCACCATAAAGAAAAATAATTGAGAAAACATTTGAAATGCTACTGCAAATGCTAACATATTGCTTGATAGCACAGTGAAAGGACAGGAAAAATCCCCAGGAGGGGAAGTTTTCCTAACACTCCCATTTAGACAGGGAAGGACCTTCTTTCAGGGATTACTGAAACCTTCTCGTCCGTCCTCAATAAATACCATTGCACAGTATGGCTCTACCTGCACCATGGTATTTATTGAGGATATGTATTAAAGCCTAAGGCATAACGACTCAGAAAACTTGTTGTAGTATGGATCACTTATGTCCAGTGATCTACAACACTGTTTGAGTGGTAACAAGTTGCCCCTCATAGAATAAATCAACCCAAATGTATGTAACCACAAGTGGACCCCTTTGCTCTATTTTGTGCAGCCAGGGAAGTGTCCTGTGCCATAAGCTAAGCTCTGTCAGACTAGAAAACAAAACTAGGAGATTGTAAATCACAGAAGCTTTCTTGCAGAATGTCCTGCCAACAGCTGCAGGAGAGGGCAGGTCAATGTAAACATGGCATACACCCTGTCCTCTCTCCTTTTAAGTACCCTGAAAGACAGTATGGGGAAGGTAAAGCCAGGGAGGGCCTGCTAAGTCTGTCTGCAGCACCAGTTTCCATTTGTAACAAGTGGAGGTCATATCCAATTATTTGCAATCATGTTGATATATAAAAAAGTCTCATATTATGATACGTAGGTTTTTGTTAATTTTGTCAGTTTTAAGAATACTTACAGGTAGCAAAGGCTGTGATCAGGTTTCAACTGAACTTAGCCATTTAACACAACCTTCAAATTCATAGCTGTATTTTTTTCCAGTGAGCAGTATACTCTTCGTAAAAGCACTTGTGCCAGTACAAGTTAGCGTGCATGACTTCTTTATTCTACTCTTCTTGGAGAGGCATCCCCCATCTGTTTAAAAGACAGAGGTTGTCACAATGGTTGCAGAAAAATATTTTTAAGTTTAGACCCTTTCATTCCACTGAATCAAACTAGATCCAAATATGAATAAAAACCAGTCACAAGATAATAAGCTTGAAGCATTTGCTCATATGTAATACATATTCAGAACTCAGTAATTTTATATTCTCTGAGGAATGGTAGGATTTCAAAACTCACTGGCTATATCTCTTTTCAGAGGTCTTCAGCAGTAATTTCTCTTCTACTCCATAGAATGTTCAGCTGTATCAAAAGAATAGATGAGACCATATCAAGCTCTATTTAGTGGCCAAGATTTGCACACCTACAATACTCATGACACGCAAACATTTTAGTCTTTCCTGTCAGAATGAAGCAATGTGAAAAACCTGAGCTAATTTATTTGGGCTTTAGACAGCTGTGGATGAGAACTAATTTCTGGCCAGGATGTGAAATCATGCCAACAGGAGCTTACTCTTAAACAGATGCTCCAGAATTCTATTAGGAAGGTCACATATCTCATGTCATCATTTGATGCAAGCTGGTCAGAAGTTTCTTCCCCTCCTGCTACAGCTGTCCCTGTGAAATAGCAAACATATTTTCTGATCATTGTGTACTCTGTGAATCATTTCTCTAAAAGCTTATTTACAGAAAACTCAGGGTCCATTTTCTTAACTCTAAAAACATGGAGGTTGAACCAAATCTTGTTTGTTAAAAATCCTATAACTCTCAGTGTGGTACAATTCTGAGATTTTTAATAATTTCAAAATATTAAAATAATTTTGTGGATAAAAAGTTAAAAAGCCCCAAACCCACAAGGGATTCTTCTTTATCAATCCTTTGGTTTTGAAAATACATATATAAAAATTTAGAGATTGCATTTTTCCCTAGTGGGCATAATAATGAGATAGCCCAGAGACATACAGGCAGAAGAATGCATGGAACACGCCTTCTCTAGATGCTTTTTATGTCTCTTAAGCCTCCATGAACACCAGGTCTCATTGCAACGTTTCCCCTCAGGAAACATCATGGTTTATGCTAGAGATTTCTATCTCCCAAAGGTTTCATCTGTACCTGTCTTCAAGCAAGACAAATAGAAGGTGGATATTTTTGGTAGGTTGCTCATGCTGTTGATAGTTAGCAGTGGTTGTATTCATGAATGCTTTCAGTTCTGGTGTGAAAGAAGCTGTCCACCCTCTCCCACCCTACAGCTACCTGCTGGCATCCCACCTTCCCCTGTGTTTGCAGGAGCATTTTGTGTGGTCATGTGGAGCTCTGGTTGTGCTTAAACCAGGGAAAAACTCAGACAGGTTGGTACATCATCCTTGAAAAGATGGTGAGGGCCAGGAGCAGGGTCTGGGCTCAGCAGTGGCTCAGTGCAGTACCTGAAGGTCAGGCACTAGCTTCAAGGCTGGAACTCACCACACTGTTGCAGGAGCTGTGCAGGAAAGGGTGACTAAATCAACCCCTAGGAGAGACTCAAACAGGGCACCCCCGGCATTCAGAGCCCAAGTTCACTTCTGGTGCCTGGCTGCCTACACGTGCACAGAAGGGGAATGTGCACGTAGGTTATATTTTGCAAGAACTGCCCAAAAAAGGTACAGGGAATATTTTTTGCTTGTGGTGTGATTTGACACATGACATGCCACAGCAACCTTCCAGGGCACAAAATGTGATCCCAGTATATATCTGATATAATTAAGGATGTATGACTTAAGTACCAGCTCATGGCTGTGGCCTGAAGTGATACCACTGGACTGAGATATAACATTGTGGTTTTGCTTCCCATTTAGGGAATTGTAATACGTGCTAAAAATACTGTTGGGCATGTGGAAGTGCAGAGTATTATCGCATGCAGAGGGGGACATGGAATGTCAGTCCCAGTAGAAGTCACCACAGAAGAGGGAAAACTGACATTTTAAGGAAGCCTTCTCGTGTTGCCAGCAAGATAAGCTGGGGCTGGGTTGACATTCTTTATCCCTCTCTCCACTCTGTCCCTTGCAGGATGAGGAATGATCTGTTTAGAAGTGAGTCATAGCTAAATAAAACGTGCATAGGTAATCATTTGCACCATATTAGGCATCAATTTTCCACCACACATTGTATCTATGTAGCTACTGGAGACGTTGTTTTCTTCTCTGTGTTTTTTCATGGGGAGATGCATTTATTTTTAAGCTGTATTTAAAGTCACTCATCTCTAGGGAAACATGGAGGGGATACTCGACAGGAAAGGACCTCATCCTCTCTCCAAAGCCACTCTGTGCCCAGATTCTACTATCCCAACTCTGGGTGGCACACCATGACTGTGGTTTAAGAGAGCATCCAGGAGAGAAGACTTGTTCTGACAATCTTTTTAGAAAAAGTATCCAAGATCCTGTCTGAAATTATGGTTACAAAGAGCAGCATCTGCTGAATTATTTAAATTGATACCTCAGGTTCTACAATCATAGAATCAGAAGGGGGAGGGGGAGCGGAGAAATTTATATACTAAGGTACTTGTGAAGGACTATAAGATAATAAACAAAATGTTCTGGATAAAAAACAAATTAACCAAAGTAATTGAGAGAGTAATACAGCCTTAGAGAGCTGTAGAGCCAAGTCCTGCCATTTTACCCATATAAGTAATTTCATTAACAACAATCTGCTTCTTAGTAAATTGCCAGTTATAATAAAAACAAATAACTTGTTCTTTTGTTTCTCTGCTGCTATGCATTTTAATAATTCCAGACATACTCATTAAAACTGGCGCTTTTGTACTCACATGTAAAACACTCTTGCATTACTGTTAAACCACTCCATCTCCCTTTTCTGTCTGAGCATCAATATAGCCACAGAAGAGGCAGAGGAAAATAAAAACCTCCAGAACAGGTGCAAGAGCAGGATGATGCAACCGTCTGCTCACTCTGCCCACAGGAGCAATGCGGCACCTCGGGGCTGTGAGCACGGATCCAGAAAGTGGCACTGAGTGATTCCATGCCAAAATGTTGACAACATCTGATATGTGCAAGAGAGCCACTGAGTGCACAGAACTGCATGTCCAGCGGAACATAACACCATGCAAACACCATTGGGGTGAGATTTGCATACAGTAGTCGTTTTTTTGCTAAAAAAAACAGATGTGCCTTATAATTGCATCTAAAAGGTGAACTCCCAAAGTTAACAATCCAAAACCTGTAGGAAGATAAAGGTTTCATCACATTTATAATTAATTTGAAAAAGTTGCTCTCCATTTCCTTATGCTATAAGTAACAATTTTAGTAAGGTACTGAGTGACATCTATGTAGGGGTTTTAAAATATTTTTTACTTTGTCACATTTTTATGTCTATGACTGTATACTATGAGGAAAAAGGGGTGACAGAGCACCAAGTTTGCTTTAAAAGCATTTTTGTTCTTTTATATTATTCATGAAGTACTTAAGGCTATTCAGGAGAATCATGATGTTTAATATGCACATGTACAATACTGAGTCTGCAAAAACAAGTTGGCAGACATTTGCATGGAGCTGTTGGTAACATCTCTTTCCTGAGCAATGGTACATTTAGGAATCTGTTGGCAGTTTTTTATTCTGCCCATGAGAAGTGGCACCCCAAAAGGCTCATTTTGTGCCCATTCTTCTCAGGAGAATTACTGAGAGGGCGACTGGCTCAGCACTGCAACAACCCTGAGGGGAGAGATTTCACTCTACTACTGGCCCTGTAAATGGGGAAAATGGAGGTAAAATAATATGAATTTGGATTTTTGTCCGCTCTTCCAAGACTTACACCTCAGAAGCTAGTGAAGTTCTGTGCAGACATTATTCTTCCCTGTTTCTGGAGCCCCTGAATCTGTCATGCTCAATGTTGTTCAGAACTGGAATAGAAAGACAGGCCTAAAGACAGCTGGCAATCTGTGTGTGATACAACAGATCAATGAGTGCTAATAGATGGAAATAGGGAAATAACTCTATTATAGGCTGCTCAGCCTTTTGAAGAATTGGTACACAGGGAAGGTGAGAGGGTAAAAACTTACTGTTTTCTAGAAAAAAAAAATTGTTTCCAAATAGAAGGACTGATCAGTGTCTTTTTCCAGTCTATTTGAAGATTCATCTTATGGGTATCTAGTGAGTTTGAAGTATTTCCTCTTACGCTTCAAGCATTTTTGATGAATGATTGTGGAACCCTGTTGGATGGCTACGAAGTTGCGATCCCTGGGTTAAGGAGGGTCCCCTTAACCTTAGGGGTCTGTCCTACGGTCAAAACTGGTCCCACCAGAGTTCAGCATTGCAGTGATGCCCTGCAGACAGAAGTCCAGCACCTCTGGCTCTCCTGTAGATTTATCAAGAGAATAAAACAGAGACCAGGCTCCTGCCAGTGTCCACAGGTCATGGCGGACACATTTCAAACGGAAAAAAAATTCACATGAGTCTTTGTACTGCACCAGGGATAACACAGTCCCAACCCAAACAAGTAAGAATTATTAATGGTAACAGACAGCTGGAAACACAGGTCAAGGACAGAAGATGTCCCTGCCTCAGTAGTTTTCCATTTGCTCATGATGCAAAGGTCTCCAGTGACCACCTGACTGTTCTCCTGGCTTGTTGTAGTCTCGTGGGCAAAGCACTAACTGTGATGCACTTGAGGTTCATGTGAGCTCAGCTCACATGGTAAATTAGACTCCAGACTCCCAGTCTGTGGGTGGAACTCCTCTGATGGCATTTCCTTTAAAGCTGTAGCACTATGCCCTTTTTTCTCTGCTGCATAAGCTTGGGCCCATTTAATCTAAGGCATACTGCTTAAAACTAGTTGGCATAGTGGAGTTTCTGCATAAAGATGATTGAAAAATGAGAGAACTGAGTGATAGGAAGTGAAGCCAAACTGTAAGTGGTGTGAACCTTGTTTTCCTTTTTGAAGTAGAACTAAATGTATGTGATGTAATTTAAAATGAAATATATATATAAAATGTTTCATTTTAGTAAGAAGAAATGCTGAAAATCTTTTTACTACCAAGCAGTTGTGGATGGTATTGGCTGGCAACACAGTAGTACAATGGGAATTTTTTCAAACATTGCCACAGTACATGCTTTTTATTTTTTTCTATTGAGGTCTCACTACTATAATGCCAGTCAGCTGAGAAGAATTTCTCATGTTTTGGGTGGTAATAAATCTTCCACAAGACGTTAACCAACACCTTGGGCAGTTTTTCTGGTTGATACTACTCTAGATCCCACATTACAAATTGCTGAAACAGGAGAAGGTGCTTAGGTGCACATCTCAAACATTTCCTTCCTAGTTTTGGTCCGCATCATGTGACTACATGAGTGAAATCACAAGGGATTCATCAATAATAGTGGTCAACTACAGCTCAGGCTTTGAGTTAAAAAAGTAAACAAAACCAAAACAACTTTTCCTTCCCCACTCCTCCTCCTTATTCCCATCTAACAGTTCAACAGACTTCGTGAGAAGTCTTGGAATAGTTTCTCTTTTCAATGCTTCTAATTTAAATGACTTACTAGAAATGAATATTTCATGGTGTATCAGGACTCTCCAAAGCTTCATCTCTTTAGTGCTAATTATTTCAACAGGACCTATTCGAAAGGCAAATCCTGCCACTTTTCTATATTGCCTGCATTAACACTATAAAATTATCTTCATTTGACAGTTAAAGTTCTCATTTCTGTATTTCCTCATTTTTACTTTTTAGTGTCTCCCATAGAAAGTGACACAGTTTGAAGTGTCATGGGGTTAACCCCGCAGTTAACCAGTTATGTCCTCATTAGTAAAAAAGAAGGAAGACTGCTAACACTTAATCCTTAGTTTTCTTTCTCTTCAAGCCAAAGCCGCCTTCAATTTCCATACTGGAAATTCTCATAGCAGTACCCCTAAACAAAGTACTGTTTAATCCTCCAGGTCAGTTTGAAATAGTATCCATTGCTTGAGCAAGGAAGCAAGGTCTACTTAGGCACCTACATGTTTGGAGCTAAGAAAGTTTCCACTTTGGAGTAAATAGTTTCCACTAGACCTCACTCCTCCTGTAGTCAAAAAACCCCAAACCCAAACCAAACAACCTTCCATCCGCATTCCTTTCACATTCTGATGGGTACAAACAAAATAAGATAACCTCCAAAACCACAAACTTATGTCATTTGATCAAATGGAAGGACATGCAGTACGAAGCCGGAAATCTTTTCCATGTACCTTAGCCAAGGTCAGGACAACCCTGTGTACAATCTGTTGCCTGGGGTGTCGGCGTTTCAGATGTGCTTTCAGAGGCTCTACCACAGTCCTTTCATGCAACATCCACACTGAGGAAAACAACCTGCAAGTCCAGGCTCTTCACCCTTTGAAGTTCCCTCCTGTTCCTTTACTCATACTCAACCTTCAGCAGCCCGTCTCTCGTAAGGTGCAATTTCCAGTGAGAGGCTTCCTCTGTCCTGGCTTCTGCCTGACTCTTGAAGTCTGGCTGAGCATCCAGGTGGACCCTCACACTGACAACTCGAATAACAGAAGCCACTAGGAATGGGCTACAAGAGATCAGCACGGGGGCTCACGGTGGCTTCTGCCTGCCCCTTGCTGGTGTAATCCCCCAGGTGAGGGCCCTGGGAGCTGCTCAGTGACACCAGAACAGCATAAAGCAAGACCAGTGCAGACAAAGAGAGTGAATGCTTTGAGCATGTAGCGATGATTTTTCCAGCCTTCTCTGTGTCATTGAGCAGGCCAAAGGTGGGGAAACACCTCAAAGGAGGAAAGAATCAAAGTTTCAGACTTCCACTTCTCATCCTCCAACTTCTGAACTGACTGACCTAGAAAATTTGACTTTCTAAAATTGGTATTCACGAGTGTGGCACTTCACTGCTCTAAATACTCAGGGCAACTTTTCCCTCAATACCTCCATATGGCCTTTTGTCACCCACACTAAGTTTTCTGATGGAGAGCTAGGTAGCTTTGCATGCCCTTGCCCATTCCTACGGCCAGTCTCCTATGGACCCAGCATCCTTGTTCACAGTAATCAGGTACATGAATCTAACAATGCAATTCCAGTTTTATGAAGTGCAGATTTCTGTAAAGATGGAGTTATTATCACAAAAGAACCTGATGTTTATTGTCAGACCCTATGGGTTTTGACAAGTTTATTAGTTTTAGATGTGGATCTTAAATAACTTCCATTCTTTGGGTATTACAAGACTTTGACCTCGAAAACATTTAATAAACATGATGAAACAATAAACTAAATGAAATGAAATGTTGTGGAATTAGCTCTGCATTTGAACTGCACTTTTATTGTATCATTTAGCAACCAAAAGGATAAGCTTGTAAAGTGGTTCTTCTGAAACAGTCAAACAAGTAAGATGATTTGGGGACACATGGTGTAAGGATGAAGTCTTATAAAGAAAAATTCTTCATGACACTGTAGCTGAATTAAGCCAAAGCATAATAATTTCCATTTCTCCAGACAAGCTACTGGCGCAATTTCTGCAGCAGAGCTGAAATGGTGTCTGCAGATGGCCATTGGGGTGCAAAGTTAACGTTTTTATGAATGAAGCATCCTGGCATGCACAGGTGGTGTTCAAATGCCAAGGATTGCCTCTCTCTTTTGCATCACAAAACATCTGCAACAGTCCTACAGCATTCAACAACACTGTTTATGGTCAAGAGCCAGACTGTGATATTTGTGTTCACAGCTATTTAGCTTTTACCCTAGATTCCCTTCCCAAATTTTCCTTCATTTTATCCTGCTTCTGTTGGGCTTGTAACCATATAAATTATATGAACAATTGTATTTCTGTCAGGCTAGTCACCCTGTTGGAACTGCCAGAATCTCTCTGGGCTGGTAAATCACAGTTTGGTAGCTGCTGCCAGACATAACAAGGACATCCACTGATGTCCAGGAAGCTATTTGGGAAGCCAGACACTGCTCAGAGGGAATATGGGTATCTCACAGTGGATCTGCTCGCTAGAAACATGGATGTAAGGGGAGCAAAACCAGGCAGTAATATTAAAAAGCCCTTTTGTATGGTTAAATACTTATTTTGGGATTGCAAAATACAGGGAAATAGGGAACATAAATATATTAATCCAACAAAAACTAGGTCAATGAAAAAGGTTCCTCACATGAAAGCTGAAGCACAATGATGAAAAAGTATATATTCCAGCAAAAACTCCATCACTCTTTACTTCTCTCTATTAATACAATCACAGATTAGTCTAAATCCGACATAAAACTGAAATGAACTGGAAACGAAAATATTCTGTTTTGCAACTGTTAAAAACAATTGAATGTGATGTTAAGTTCACCACAGGTTTTGTCAGCAAGTCCTTGCTCTTTTAAATTCCTATGTACAGGCTTTCTACTCTTTTGGAGTGGGGACTTTAAAAAGTCATTAATTTGGCTTAGTTTGTGTGGGAATTATGCAATCTGGACAATGTGGAGAGCAGTGTTTGAAAGACATTGTTTGCAAGGTTGTGCATGGTGACAGCAGCATTTCCATCTGACAAATGCCTGAAATGTGCGCTCACTGTGGGAAAGACTGGAATAAATGAGGAAAATAAGGTGATATTGGCCACTCAGCTGCAGTTACAGTCTTACCTGGCATGTAGCAGAGTTTTTGGGCAGGCTCAGAGTATTCCAGTGTTGTACAACAACAGAAAACACAGCAATAATTCTCACTTTGTCTGCAGTGCTTAACAAACAAATAAGTTTTACTAATTTTTCTTTAATCAGATTTGTAACTAAAATATTCCTTGCTTTGGTGAAACTGGTCTAAAGAGTATTCTAAACCCATGACCAACTGATAAGACACTAATAAAATTACTTCCATGTGTATGAGATTATTATAAATGGAATCTCTCTTTTAAACAAAGAATACTGTAAACAAATACACGATCCAGTTTATTAACTGAGATTGGCTGGATTACAGTTTGAAAATAAGACACACATGGTGGCAATTATCACACTTCACTATAGTTAGGTCTTTGAAAGACATACATCATGTGTTTTTTTCCTGTGGAAATTGTAGCCTTTTTAGCTTGCCTTACTGGAAGATTTTGAGAAGTATATTTTCAAAATGTATATACAAGCCTGATTTCTGAATCCATGTTCAGACATGAGAGGGCAGATCCAGATTCCTCGGTTACGTGGGCTGAGATGGAAGTTAGGAAGGTCTTCCAGCCAGCTGGGATATACCACAGAGGGGGACTAGGTATAAATGCTTCAGTGGCTGCCATGTTTGCCTATAGCCTGTGTCACTCAGGGTATGAGACCAAGCCAGGCATTGCCTGGTTCAACTAGGAGAAGAACTGTGTCAGTGCTCTGTTTTATTAGGGTTATTTTACCTTGCAGGACGGTTGTTCTCATGTCCTGGTTTGTAAAATGTGGAAAACAGACCTTCCCTACTTTGTATAGATGTTATTAGGGGAACTTAAGCTGCTAGACTCTTAGGCAGTAGTTGCCAAAGAAAGATACATTATATTTATTTTTTGGGGTTTTAGTTGGTTTTTTTTTTTAGTGTAGTTTATTGAAAGAAAAAGCTTCTCTGGTTGATAAAAATAAAGAGAGAAACCTTTTGAACAACAGCAGTCTGGTATTCAAGGCACTCATGGCATGTCCAGGCCAGGTTCTTGTTCCCTATCAGGTAGAGTCCTTGTTTTGCCCTGGCTTTGGTGCCTGCCTGGTGCATAAGCCCTAAGCACTGGGCTGCTGGACATTCTGGAGCAAGTCTCTCTCAGAGTGAGAGACTTCTCTTTCTGACACACCAAAAAACATGATTTAAGCACTCCATATGTCTTGAGAGAGCTCTCTGCTGGGATGCACTGGTTACAGTGGAGAGAGGAAAGTTAGATCACATGGAAAGTGATACAGATCTTAACCAGAGCACCATATTCAGTCTAAATAAATGATTGTTGTTGCACAGTTTGGACAGATGGCTGGCAAAACGTGCCAGGGGCATTTCAAAGATTATATTCATGTGCTGTCCCACTTCTCCATGTTAATGTTAGCCCTGGCACTAATCCAATACTGGGCTCTGACATTAGAAGGACATACACATCAAGTAGGAACATGTCTGCAGAGAGTAGAGATGAATCTTCACTCTCAAAATACAAGAACTTCATGAAACAGCTGTAGGGAAAAGAAGAGGAAACCCAGGCCCAAAATCTCTGCTTCAAGCCCATTATAATTTCCAACAGGCCCAAGAAATGATGACAAAGTGTTTTGCAGACATTATTAGACTTGGGTGGTTTTAGTCCCATCCTGGCACAGATAACACACAGGCATGAAAAAGACAGACCTAACCTCTCCTTCCTGTCATGCAGCCAAGAAAACCAATGAAGTTGCAACACCTATGAACAACAGCACAAAGTAATCTCCTTATCTAATTGACACCAGTATTGGTATCTCACAGTAATATCACTTAGAAAGATGTGAATTTAAAATGACAAGTGTAGAAGATAAAGGAACCCTGGCCTCAGCTAAGATTCTCAGACAGCAGCTCCCCGGGTACAGAAGTGCCACAGTTCAAGCATTATTTACTTCAACTGAAACTTACCACCTTTACAGTATGAAGGGTTGCCCCAGTGAAGGAACTATGCCAGTCCTGTCCCTCCTTCCAGCACAGCAGAGACAAAGATGGCCGGGTGATGGGTTAGCTTCATGTACTGCACTTCAGGCTTCATTGAGGGTGTTGCAAGACCTCATTTTTCAGGCAAAGCCTGGGATAAAATTACATCAGCTGCCATACAAGTCTTCAGCAGCCTTGAGCAGGCCAGTAACATGGGAAAACTTTTTTCCCTGTCTTATGTTACAGAAAACCTCAGATTATTTTTGGGTTTGGCGCTGATTCTAATGTCACTTTTAAAAAACATGTGTAAAGGAAGAGAGTTAAAATCAAGACTTTCATAAATCTTATTAGGAAAAATTCTGTTTAAATTATGTGAGATGAAAGTATGTTCTGAAAACTCTCCAAAGGATCTTAAAAATGCAGTAGGGGGAGAAAGATACCATCCAATTAGTCCTCTAGTCCTACCCACCAAAATGACCACACTAAATAGCAAAATAATCAGTTAAGGAGGGGTGAGAAGGCAGGGGGAAACATGGAGCAAAGGACTCAGCAAAGCCAGTATCCCCACTTCTCTCTGTGTTTCGTTTCATTCTGCAAAGCCAAAGATTGTTTTCTTGAAATTATAAAATGAAAGCCAGCCCTGCCCTGTTTTGTTAGACAGGGTTGATCTTTTTATATGAGCTAACTGTTCAGAGAAGCTGAAAATTTCAGATAAATCCTTTTAACAGGCTCTCATTCTTTTACTGTAAGGCCAAATAAATGGATGAGGCTTTTTTTTTTTTGGAAGAATGATAGAAGCTTTTCTGCTCTGCCTCTGTGTTTGTGGCCACTAACTGGTGACAGCAATTAGAAATTACTGCCTTGTAAATTTTCTTCCGCTACCAGCCTGGTTCACGTGTTGTTGGAGGCAGGCAGAGGTGAGCAGAGGCTCAGTCAGTGGATTTCTGGAGTTGGCAGCCAGCAGTAGCACTATTGCTGCTATGCCTGTACTGCTGCCGTGGACACGCGCTGGAGCAGAGATCCGCCGGCCTTGCAGCGGGCGGGTGGTGAGCAGCTCGTGCCACTGCAGCCCCAAAGGGCTGACGTGGCTGTCTGCCTTCATGTTCCCATCTTTGCTGCGTGTCAAGCTAAGCCACAGCCAGCTCAGGGCTTTTTCAGCCACCTGCAGGGGATTAGGTGGACAACCCTGGACTGAGGTTTCACAGCAAGCCCAGGCAGCAGCAGTGGTTCTGGCATGTGGGGAGCTGAACTGCAGCGTCCCACGGCCCCAGCAGAGATCAGACTGCATTTGTGCACCCAGGCTTTGCAGAGCAGCCATCTGTCACTGTGCAGCCAAAGGGGACTTAGAGGGGCTTTGGCAGCTGGATCCAGTCCCCATGTACTGTACAGCCTAGATGGGACCAGACAGTAACCAAAGTGTTAACACGTCAGTGATGGAGACCTGGGGAGCTGCTTCTGAGACAGACCCTCCACCACAGCAATGCCCATGCCAAGAACTGCAGCAATGGAAGGAGAGAAACATTCATTGTGTTACCTAGGAGGTATTAAGTCTGTGCTTCATACAGTAAGAAAGTTATTATCACCAGCACATCTGTCCCTTTCTCTCAGACATAAAATTTGCAAAGCTATGAAGCCAGGTGTCTGATAACGTAGAAATCGCATCAGAGATGAACACCACCAAAGCTGTTTTTAACTGCCATTCTGGAGGTGCTTCCAAATTTTAAAGTGATTGTTTAGGGAAAACAGCTAAGTTTTCAGGTGACAATAAGGTCACCTAAAATAGAATTTAAGGTTTGGATGCTTAGTACAAAAATGAACAGATAGGATCATAAATCTATCTTATGCTAGATACCTCTCTGTATTATTCAGGGACCCTTAGATTTTAATTTCTATATTTTCTAATGCTCGACTTCCATTCTGGCAGGAATCACACTGCTGTAATTTGGTCAACTAGCTGCCATTACTTTCAATAAAACCAATGGAAACAAGACTAGATGCAAACCCATTTACAGCAAAGCCAACTAATCAACCCACCCAAACGAACCTCAAAACTTGTAATTTATAAAGCACTTTCTCTGATGCAGCTCATGCCCAGCTCCATGGGAACTACAAGGGAGTATATTTATCCCTCTGCAAGGCCAAAGAAGGCAAGTATCAGATGGAAGACACTTTGTAGTGGATCTATTCTAAGTCATTCAAACTTCAGTAGCTGTTTGAGATATCTTCTGTTTCTCTGACTATAGCCTGTTCTTTACAGAGCAAACACGAGAATTTTCAAATCAAAACGTTTTTCTAATCAACATTGAAAAAGATTTAAAAAAAAAAATCCCAGAAACCTTTCTCCCCTACAGAGTTAAGGGAAAGCTCACAACAACTAACTGAAAGCCAATATGCTGCTTTTATACAGAATTTCCAAGAAAAGAGTGGGGAAGCAAGTATAGTGAATAGCCAAGGAAAGGTCTGTAAGAAGGATGAAATGTTAGAGAGTTTTCAAGATTATCTTAAGCAGGTATCGTTGTAAAAGCAGCTATAAAGAGCTTTTGTTAGTGCTACAAGCGTAACTAGAAGCAGAATTCTGTTACAGTAATAAAGCTGCTACCACAAATATTTTACAATGGAGAAAAAAGCTTTTTGTGGCTAATGAAAACATACATATTTAAAGAAATGGTGCATTATCCAGGTCAGCATTATGTTTCACCTCTGATTTCCTTTTTTCCCCACACCCCCTGCATGTTTCTTCCACATTGAAAACTATAATCCTTGAAGAGGAGGTAGTCATGCCCTGCACAAGTGTAAGAGTCTAAATACGTCTTTTTTTCTGCACATTGAGACCCGAGAATTTAATGATTTACAGAACACCTCTGTCTAAGCCCTTCTTTCAGCTTTTATTAATTAAGAGTATGCGTCTTTGACAAAGTAGAATCTTTGAGAGCCAAGAGGCATTGCATTCTCAGGTATATTTAACACAGAGCAATGTGATGGATGCAGTTCAGGGTTCTATGCTGCTCATCTCTTTGCTAGCATAAATTTAGAAAGTGTTAAAAGGTCTAGTGCCTATAAAAGTTAAGCATGTTACAGCAAGCCAAGAAAAGAGAGATGATGCATTCTCTCAGGAATCTGTCTAAGGAAGTTATGGGTGTAGCTTCTGCGCTCTTTGGCTTTGGTGAAAGTCTAGGGCAGGAAGTGTTATGGGATGTCCCTGGCAAAATTTACAGAAACAACAGCTCTAAAGTAAGTGGGAGATTTAGATAAGAGGACTGATATAAATCCTTCGGACAAACGAATCTCCTATTGGACTAGAAGTGTAATATCTCTTTCTTGGAATTAACAGTTTATTGCAGAAAAATGAATGAAATGCTATAGCAATGAGAGATTCCCTGAGAGTGGTCACTGAGACTTCTCACTTGGAGAAGAAATGAGTGGAATTTTCTTTTTTTATTCTGCTGTTTTGTTAGTTATGGCTGTAACAGGAATTTGGACAACAGAAAAAGATTCTAAACCACTTGGGGAACTTGTCAACATTTTGTGATTTATACAAATAAGAAGTGAGACTCAATAAGTGGGACTCTAAACCTTGGCCTCCTCACCACGGAGCCACTCCTAAGGTGGTGCTGTAAGAACCCACACTTACTACTGGAAAGAGCCATTACTGACAAATGGGTTGTCAGAAAATGTTCAAAGGAGTCACGTGTCTGACTTATTTTTCTAAAATCAGAAGTTACCCTTGTTAAGTCTATTCTGGAACAATACTGTCAGTTGTTTTCTGAGTATTCAGAAAGTCCTGCTTTGTTTGCAAAATTAGAGCAAAGAACAAAAAAAGCAAATTATCAGCTTCAGAAAAACCATCTATTTGAAGCTGAAGGCAAGTATCAGGATACCTTGTTGCCTGAACATTTTGGGCCAGACTACATCAAATGGCGGAAATCAGAGTCAAGTTCAACAATGCTATCTTGCCCATTCCCAGTAACAAACTGTCTGACTCCTTGCTGAGCTGTCCCATTGCCAGACTCCAGCACTTTCACCCACCGACCTGCAGAAGTGCCCAGCTGCCCTGCAGATACACGTTAAATGTAGCTTCAGTGTCCGCAAATGGAGACCAATGCCTTCACCTGCGTAATGCACAGCCTGTTGTGTGTTGAAAAAAAGGCGTGTTTAGCATGCTGTGATTCTTTAGGGAAATGGGTGAATAGAATTAACCTCCTTGAAACTGTTTTTTCTGCTGCAGCAGCTTTTTAAAGCAAAGAATTTTTTGGTGTAAAAAACCAATCATGTTCTTACTTGCCAAATTATGCCAAATGCCAGTGCCCATGTTTTTTATCTGTGTTTACTTCACAGCACCATTCAAGCCCTGGTCCAAGTAGTCTTACTAATAATAACTGCTTGTTAATATTAAAGTAGTTACTCAGGAAATTCCCACGTAAAAAAACCCCCCTGCTGACAGATTGAGAAGGGAAGAGGTTCAGGTAGAAATTCTCCCTCCTGCACCAGCACTTTAGGATTTGCTGTGAACCTAAACACGTGAAGAATATAGCTTTCACCCACAGATGGCGATGAACACAGTCTGTGCCTTCCCAAGATAGAAGAACGCAGATTTAGGCTCAAAGAAATGCCAACATACAGCTTAAAGAAAGGGGCTCTAGTTTATGTTAAAACAGGATAACCAGTTTGGCATGAAAAAGGTGAGAGTCAGATTGGTATCCACCCATTCATCAGGCTCCGAGCAACCCAGGAAGGCGCAGGCTCAGAAGAAAACCACCTCATCCTAATAAGGCAGAGCTGTCTGGCAGTGACATAGTCTGGATGCCTTCTATATGAACTAATGCAAGCCTTCGGGGAGCGCTCTGCGCGGCTCAGGAGCCGTGTCATCTTTCCATCAATAACCAAGTGTGATCACCTCTGCAGGATTGCTTGGGCTGAGTTGCACACAAATGCTGTGCTCGCCTGTGTGCTGCAGGAAAATCTCATGTTACAAGAAAAGCCACTTACTGATGTCCCGGGTTACCCTCTGCATCTCGTCCAACATGAAAGCCCAGGGAAAAGAAAACAGCCATCATGACTGACTTGCAAGCATTTTTTTCTTCACAGGGGATATAAAATTATAGCAAGTATTTTATTTATTTTTTTGACTCTGTAATAAAATTATACTGCTTCTTTGTTTGACTTGTCAAGACCTTCTTTTGTTTAGATTTAACTTGATATGACTGAATCCTTTAGAAATAATGGATTTGAAATGGAAGGAAACAGCTCAGAACAAGGGCATCTGTGCAAACAGCCACATTTCTGCCTATTGCCGAGTGGAGGTGGCAAGGTGCCTGCTGAGGTAGGAGCTGCTGCTCACTTATTTTGAAGAAATATCTTTATTTATTGATGTATTTATAACATTCATATCCACTACTTTAATGCATTCCAGGGAGAGGCAGATCTCCCTACTGAAGTCAAGAGAATCAGCTGAAAACAGGCCAATAACAATTTTTGGGCTTTAAAGCAAGCTCTGTGGCTGTGCAGGAAGGAGGAGATTTAGCATTATAAGCACAAATAAGAAACAAGTCATTTACAAAGAAGAAATTAAGTGTATCACGTCAAAAATTATTAATGTAATTGCTGTTCTTCATAGCCAAAAAATTATCCAGCAGCAAGATTTCCATCTGAATTTTTAGGATATTTTCTTGATTAAGTGCTACGAGATGTGCCTCTTGTGCCAAAATTTCATTTTGGTCTATTGGCATTGTGGACCTTTGTCATTCAATCAGAAATACCCCATGTATTAAAATGAAAATCAACACTTAGCTACCTCTACTACATCTTACTCTTTTTTTTTCCAATAATTTTAAATATTGACCCAAAATATGGTGGCATGTTGACATTTCATACTTTTGCAAAGCAGCAAGATTAAAGCAAGTGCTGACCTTTTTTTACCATCTGCAATAATCAAGTATCTGGCCTCTTAACCCCCCTCCATGCCCTCTGTCCAGGTTTTGTACTACAATGGGGTATTAGTGGCTAAAAAGAGAGCAAGAAATTGTGGTAAGGGACAGAGAATGTGCTGAGGTGCTCTTGTGTGAATAAACAGTGCAATTAAAAAGATTTTGTTTAAACACAGACATTTATGTCTGAGCAGAAGAAAGTATGATCTTATTCAACTCTCAATTTATGAGATAGTTTGGGTTTGTTTAATCATCATTGGGGGTCTCTAAACTTCAACTACAATTAATTTTCAGTTGGTAGGAGGTGCTCTCATTTGTTCATCAGTTACTCAGGAAATGAAGGTAACTCCAACATTCACATACAGAGAGGAGCTTCCATCACAAACCTCCCAGTCACTGTAAGCATCTCCTTTAATAGCAAACTTCTACAAAAACATAAGGTTTTTGCATTCAAGAGGTGCATCAGACCAAGCATAAATATACCTCTATGCTAATAATGCAGCAAAGAATTTGGAAGTTTGAAAGGTACTCCCAAAAGCCCTTCTAATTAATGTACATATGTAACACCAATGAAAATGGGGACAGACCCCTTTGACGTGCCATCTCTTACAGACCTGTTCTCTGCCATGTCAGACTCCGCCTGTGACAGGAATGAAAGTGGGTCTGACTAGAGATCTACAATTCACTTACAAGGTTCCTATTTCACTTGCAGTTCTTCAGTAGTTTCAAGTTTTTAGACATATGGTTTCAACAGTGTGCAACTTCCCTGCATGAGCTATGGCTTCCACTTCAAATTGCCACGCTTGAGTAGGTGGACAGAACAAGTAATTTGAATTTATAGACCTTGGAACACTTCATTCTGTTGGAGCAACAGAGAAGGGGATTGAAGCACCCCCAGCAAAGAGACCAAAAGCGTGAGCAAGTGTGAGGCAGTGCCTCCAAGCATTGTCAGGGTGCCCTGCCAAGCCACTGTAGGTGTAGTCAGTACAGAAACCCATCTGAAATTTTCCAGAAAACACTTTCCACATGACCGATATCTTCTACAGGTCAAAAACAAAAAAAAGTTCATTATCTCACCTCTCTGTCCCAAGCAGGCAGGACAAGAACACATGCTGACACATCAGCATTTCACAGGAGAGAGAAATTGTCGTTTATGACCACCTCTGCATTTTTCTCCTTTAGACAGAGGATTTCTTCCCTCTGCACCAGAATCTGCCAGCACACACCAACAATAATGACGTATTGAAGTGTAGTTACTCAGCACTATGTACCCAGGCACCTACAGCTGAGAAAGCTGTTCATCTAGTAAGTCAAATTTGGAGCCTCATTCTGCTTACCCTGAAGAAAGGCTCCATCATCTTATGATAACCACTGCTTATGCTCTTGTGTAGGCATCCACAGAAAGCCTGGTGACTCAGAAGTGCCCACTCTTGGGCAAAAGAAAATGGAAGACACTCCAGAATGTAAGCACAAGAAAAGAAGTCTCTCCAAGGGAGGGAGATCACTCATCTCCAACATTAGTTGAAATGCACATTTACTAGCCTGAACTCCTTCATTCTGATTGAGAAATAGGTCCTTCATTTTTCTACTTCCTTTGCTCTTAAGTTTCTCTCTGGTCTCTCCATGCCACAATGATGAAAGAATAGTCAGTCCAGTCCCAAGCAACCATTCTGAGTATGTATTTCAACATCGTTGTGGTTAATTAGCTTGTCAGATAGCAATCCAGTAGTGGATATATAGGTCCCTCAGGCATGTTGCATGTTTTATTTTTGCCATATCACTAATTATAACCATGGTTGTGATTAGAATGCTGAGATTCATGATTTTCCACATCATTCTTTCCTTGCCTAACTAACTTTCATTTCAGCCTCCTCTCTCTGGCTCCAACAGCAAAGAGACATCAGTAACAGGGAATGCCTGCCAATGCAGCAGGAGTGAGCCAATGCTGATCCCTCTTCCTGTAACGTGTCCTGGCTGAGCGCGTCCAGGATAAAACATCATTACAGCCAAATTTGCACATCCCCAAAAGCAGTATTACTTTGTAACACTAAGTACTAGTATGAACAGCACTCCTCACAAGGTGGTTGAACAGAAAACCTTCAGATTTAATGGAGGAACAGGAAGCAGGTTTTAGACCAGCTTTTCCATACACTGGAGGACACTTCTTATGTTTAGTTGCACTGAAAGTACCTAATCCCTTTAAATTCTTAACCTTTCAGAGATCTGTTAGGATTCTTGAAATGAGGGAATTCAGACCAACAGACCTGGGATGATTAAAAGAAAAAAAAAAGAGTGAGAGTGAGACAAGAAAAGCATACAAGGCCATCAAAAAAGAGTTGTGCAGGACTCAAATACCTGATCCCAGACTCTCTTTCCCTGATTGCCTCCTAGCCCTGGAGAAAACTCAATTTGACAGATACCTACTTTTTCCACTTCCCCATCCAGGTGCCCTGAGCTGCACCACTTTATACATCCAGAACTGCCTCAGCTGAGGGTAAGCAGAGCTGCTCAGCATCCTGCTCTGCTTCAACCTGCTCCACACCCAGAAGCAGGGGCAGCCCGCTGGCAGGAAACACAGGCATGGGGCAGTGGGTTTCCAAGTCCCAGAGATGCAGACAGATGCCACGGCAGCTCCTGTCTTCCTGTAGAACAGAGGATGAGGTGGGGTTCCCTCCATCACTTAATCTGATGCTTGGCTGCTTCTGCCTGTGGGCAAGAAAGCTGTGATTCTGAGCAGGATGCCTTTGTCACTGGGTGACATCATCCTCTGTGAGGCAACATTCCCCACCTCACCAGCTGAAGCCATGGCACTGTTCAGGGAAGCACTCACCACACTCAGGGCACTCCAGGAGGTTCTGGTTACTCTCCCTGCTGCCAGAAATGCTGGCATACATGACTGTTCAAGCGCCAAACACAACGCATCTTGGGGTCAGGAACCACGGCTCACAATTCCCCTCTTCCTCATGAGTGCCCTAAGCTGTAGCCCACAGCCCTGCAGCCTTTTTATTCCTTTATATTCATGCTTTCTCTCCATTTAATGAATTTTGGTTTGGCAGGACACATTCAAAAGGAGAGAAGGGTGTTCTTCCAGGATAAGTGGTTGCCTTGGAAATAGGACACGTGGATTTGAATTCTCTCAAGTTGAGGAGAGAACCAAATGTAAAGCCCCTGCTTTATCTACGAGGGCAGTAACCACGCACTGCCATGGGAAAGGTGCACATCTGAGACATACAGCAAGCTGTAGCCCACTCCTTGAAGAAATGGCCTTTATAAGTGTCCTCAGGACAGAGCCAGGACCAGGCTCCCGCAGGAAGGCTTTTCCCTGAAGCTTGAAGCCTGTAGTAGGACATTTTACTCAGGTAATCATCCAGGCAACTTCTTGCTGAGCATATAGACTTTGCATGACTCTTTCCTCAGGCTGGCTGCTAATCTAATATGCCAGGGAGAAAAGAAAAAAACCCAGTGATTTTGCTTAAAAATTGGTATGGTAATAACGATGTTTTCTGGATTGAGCCAGTAGGTACAAATTCAAGTAAAATGGTCTTATACCTGATTTATTTATTTTTTTTTCTGAAAAGTGCTTTCCCCCATACCTTCTTTTCAAGCAATGTTAGCATTAGGTCTGGGTTACTTACAGCTAGTCAAACTGCAAAAAGGTTGTCCCAGGGCATGATCTTTCTGAAAAATTGCCGAGAGGTTCACAAGCTGGACATAGATCACTTGCTGAGTGCTTTAGGCTACTGTGAAGGTGTCAGATGAAGACCACTTCAGGCATCCATAGCAAAGGCCCAGGGGCCAGAGAGACTGTGACCCTTCCCAACCTTTAAGCTGTACTGTCCCTTGTGCCAAAGATCAAAGGCAACAGAAATAACAATTATCATGTTACATCATGCTGTCTCAATAAACAAATGCGTGTATTTTCACTTCAGCTTTTCCTGTGCTTTAAGAAAAGTGCAGTTTTAAAAACAAACCCCAAAAGACTATGCAATTAAACTGTATATGTCCAAAAGCCAAGCCTGTTATGCTTTGCTACTTTCAGTTAGTTTGCGCAAAGAGGATTTTTAGGAGTTCAACATACCACTGCTGTCCTGTAATAATATTTCACAGTGTAGTAAGAGAGGCTGTCTTATTTTTCTTCTTGGCCCAGAGTGAATAATTCAGCATTGCATGTTTCATAGTCTGAGTCATAAATGTTGAAATTGATTACACAGAGGCATTGGAGCAGTCTCTCATTTTGCTTGCTTAAAGAACAACTGAAATTCATTGAGACATTTACAATTCCCATGAAACTCAGGCTTCTAACTTGAGGCTTTTTATTTCCCCCCAACCACTGTCAGGACAGCAACTCCAAGGGCACAGTACATGTTCAGAAATCACAAGAACACTTAAACCCCCCAAAATTCTGAGAAAGGAATATATGAGGAACATTGCTTAATCTGGCTTGCTTCTAGCAGTGAACAGGTATTACCAGTACAGAGGTATATGCTAATTTTCAGTAACCTCAGCAGCAGTCCCTGTTCTTCTGCCTACAAAGCATTTTACTATTTAACAAAGTTTCTGTTTACTGAAATTACCTTTTAACTCTCTAACACCCCCTCTGATAGCAGAAGAATGCAACTGGATCTTCCTAACCCCTTCTGCCCCAGGACAAACCAACCCACCCTCCTTTGCCTCTCTTCTCCTCTGTCATATGCTCAGCCTCCTCCTCAGACCACCATTTTAATGGCTCACCATTGAATTAATATATTTTTCAATAACAGCACTTGATTAGGAAGAAATATATACTAATAGTCTTCCTACTGGAAGTAAGCCCAAATACACCAGAATGCAGAATGAAAGACATTAAAGCCTTGGTTTTTTTTCAAAAAAGATGTGATTTTGCTTCTTGCCTATGGAATCAATTGTGGTCCACTCTACAGGAGTCATTTGTGCCCCTGTTGAAGACCAGACAGAGCTGGAGTAAACCAACTACAGAAAATGCAGCGAATACAGCATTGTTTGATGTTGTGCTTCAAACAGGTGTAACTGACCCGATCCTTTACACCAAATCCAACCCAAAGCAGATCAGTGATTGCCATTTTGGTATGGCGAGCAGAACTGACACTTGTTGGACTTCCCTGAGACACTCCCAGTGGAAGATCTCCCCAACATCTAACTAGAGTCTAGTGGAAAGGGTGGTGCAGCTCAAGGTAACGTGGCTGGCGTGGAAAGGGCACTAGCAACACCACTTGCAATTCTGAATATGCTGCCTCTGGAAAAAAAGTCAGTGGAAGACTAGGACATGTTGCCCCATTTAAACAATTCAGTTACACTACATTCAGTAGTGCAGCTCTTTATCCGCCTGTAAGTACTATGAAAACTTTTATTGCAATGCTTAATTATCTTTTCTTCTGCAAGCTGATGGAGGCTCTGGGGCAGATCAAGGGAACTGATGGAACAACCTCAGCAGCCCGTTCATTAGACCTCCTGTATGACCTGGACTGGGCAGGATTTTCTGCACAGAATGTTCCTCTTCCTCAACCTCACAGGGCAAATTAGAGTACATCCAATTAAGATACAGAGAAAACTTCAGTTAGAAGGAAATAACCTAATTCATATTTCTCTGGGACATGAGAGTGATACATCCACCTTTATTAAAGCAAACAGAATAAGGATAAAAACACTCCGCAATCCAGGGCAGGAAAACAACCCTTACTGTAAACAGAGGGTTTAAATATTATTCTTAGAAGGATTATCTTTTAAGGAGTTGCCAAAATGTTCATTGGCCAGAGCTAGTGCATTCTGACTTGTAGGAAGTTGTATTTTTTTAAATGCTTTGTCTTTGTGATAACTTTAGGAAGGGCCATCACACACCTCATTACAGTCTTATTACTCATTCTGTGCTTATTTCACACCTTGCAGTCCTCCCTTTGTTGGTTGTATTTACAGCACTGTATTTCAGTACTGCTCTGATCTACTGATGCCCTATAAGAACATTTGGAATCAGAATAATGGAATTGTTTAGGTTAGAAAAGACCTTTAAGCACATCAAATCCAGAAGTTACCCTAACACTGCCAAGTCCACCACTAAACCAAGTCCCCAGGTGCCCCATGTACACTTCTTAAATACCTCCAGGGACAGTGACTCAAACGCTTCCCTGGTCAGTCTGTTCCAACGCTTGACAACACTTTCCATGGAGAAATGTTTCCTAATATCCAATCTAAACATCCCCTGGTGTAACTTGAATTCTATCACTAATTGCCTGGGAGAAGAGGCTGATCCCCACCTTGCCATAATCTCCTTTCAAGCAGTTGTAGAGAGCAGTAAGGTCTCCCCTGAGCCTCCTTTTCTCCAGGCTAAACACCCCCAGCTCTCTCAGCTGCTCCAGACCCTTCATCAGCTTTGTTGCACTTCTTTGGACACACTCCAGCACCTCAAAGCCTTTCTTGCAATGAGAGACCCAAAACTGAACACAGGATTCGAGGTGCAGCCTCACCAGTGCCGAGTACAGGAACTTATGTCTCTGAGAAATCATACAGTGATCCACTGCAGAGAGAAGAATTTTCAGGTGGGCTAGAAAACACTCATTGTCACTGATGAGACTTGGGAATTTCATGGAAAGGAGCTCAGGCACGAGGCAGTGCCCATCAAGAGGGAAGGGGAGGGCAGGTGCTGCCGTCGGGGCGCTGCCAAACCACGCAGTCCCTGCCAGGGCTGTGTATCTGCTTTGCAAAGCCCCAGACACTTATGGCGCTTGCTTTGCTCGCTGCATGCTTTATTACCCGTGTTAGAGAAGTGGTGGGGAGGGATTTGCAGTGAGAACGAGTAGCACTGCTGTAAACCTTCTATACCTTCCAGCCCAAGGCCTCAAAGCATTTCCCAGCCACTGGTGTCCCCTCAGGGGACGTGTCATTCTGGGCGCAGTGGCTCGCACAGCGCTGCCGGAGCGGCTGCTCGCCCCCAGCATTTCCCTGCACACGCCTCTCTGGTGCTGAGCTGGTTTGGCCTTAGCTCTGGCAGGGAGCATTTCAGTTGCATCAGTGCAGAGTTATTCTGTTCCACGGGCAGCCTCCCAGGCTAATGCATGAGTTTTAAAAGCTTACTTAGTAAATATCAGATTTCATATTGTTTCATCTACCACTTCCCACCCCAGTCTCAAGGCTAAGGATAAGAGCAATAATTTAACTTCGCTTTAATTTGCTGCTGGTCTCCTTTCCGCTTCCCCAAGATTTCCAAATAACAAGCATTACTATTTCCCTAGCAGGCACTCCGAGCCCATAGTGACATAAAAGCCAAGCGAGGCCATGGCATCTCTTCAGGAATACAAGAGGAAATGAGACCCAAGACACCCACGAACTGGTAGAAAGTAGAAACTATTTCAGTCTGCTCCTGGGTTTAAAGAGTCAGCTACCCGGACAAAAGATTGTGGAAAATGTTCTCTTACAAAGACTCACAGTAAATGAGAGAGGTCAGCAGTGACAAAGCTGCTAAAGAGACAGTAACTGTAGCTAATTAGGTGGGCTGCTGCCTGGCCGTCTGAAACCTAAGGATTTGTCCGTGAAGTATTTTAAGTTTTCAGGGCTTTGCCACCCTAGTCTAGTATGCTGAAGTACTTGATACAACAAAAAGATGATTCTTTTCCCTTTCTTTTATTGTTAATACCTTAAATACATCGTTGTGTCCTCTTTTGTTTTTTTTTTTTTTTTTAGAAAAAGCAGGTGAAGGTAGGTAAAGGATAGAGCTGCAAAACCTTGCACACCCAGCATTAATGTGAACTTAAACGTATTTTGCAAGTAGGCAATTATTGCTGTGCAAATTTTTTCATTAAAAAAAGTTTCATCATTTGCAATGACAAATTCCAACATTTCCCTAATGTATTTTTTAGTTAAAAACTAAAAAAAAAAAATCCTATTAGGGTCATTTTATCTTGTCATCTCCAAGTCAGCATCTATCTTCCCTTCTTAGCACATTTCTGTTCTTTCACTGCTGGAGATAAGCTGGGGGATTTGCATGTTATTTTCTCACTGACTCATTTTCCAAATATGGCCATTTAACAAATATTATTTCTGCAGGCAGCCATCCCCTTCAAAGCCTTCATAAGGGAAATTACTCAATCAATAAAGTTAATTTTCCCTCCCCCCTGAAGCAGCCACCCACCTCGACAGATGTTAAGAAACAAACTAAAACAAAACTGGAAACCTACTCAGATCCAAACATCTCTTGCCAATGTCCTCCTGCAGCTAAGGTTGAAATTAATGCTTTATCTATACTGGGAAGCAATGCAAAGAGCAAGACTGTGTTCTGCTTCTTTAATTGGCTGACTGAAAGATTAATAAAGAGCAGCGATGAGCTCTGGTCCATTCTTGCTATGTTTAGACTCAACCTACTTCTATGATACATACTGTTTTCATGTTGAAACAAATTCAAAGCTGACATTAAGTGCTACTAATGATAAAGCCCAATGATGTGCACAGCACAAATTACCACCATGCTAAAACTGTCCCAGTGGAACAGAAGGAACCAGTCCCACTGCCTAGTTTCGTCTCAGGAGGAGTCTGCACTGGAAACAAAGAAGAGACTCACCTGCAGAGCCTGAGCCCACCCTGCAGCATATGGATACCCCTGGGGAGACCCTCAAAACCACTTGAGTAGGGTCTGTTTTTGCAAACCTGTGGGAAGTAATAAATAATAACATTGATCACAGGAAGAAAATACACAACAGCACCCACTTTACTTCTCTTCTGTTTTGAATAAGAAAAAATTAAATTCAATATTGGATATACTAAAAAGAGGACCTTGGGATCAAATCTACTCTGCCTTACATGAACATGATGTTTGTGGAGATAGTCCAGACTTAAACCGAGAAAGTTCAGAATTAGGTTCTCCTACACAAGAGTCTTACCTTTTGCCTGCACAGATTTAGTGAGTACATTAGCTGGTCTTAGATAAAGTTTGGAAGAAAACATAAAAACGAAGGTTTCAATTTAATGTTTAAGAAAAACCAAAAAACCCCAGGTGTTCTCAGGAATAATATCAAGACAACTTATTAACGGCTGAAGCAGGACTCCACAAAGGCAGGAGGCCCAGGGAGGAAAAAGAAAGAGCACCCAGTTATGGAGAAGAGGATTTAATGGGTGAAACATGCATCAGAAATTACTCAGAAATGCAGTATCAATGCAGAGCATTTCTCCTTGCAGTATGCAAACCATAACATATGAAAGATGTGAAGGAACTGGGACCATCAAGTGTAAGTCTATGGTATGAACTAAAACCAAGAGGGAAACACTGTGAATAATTATTGGAGACAGAATGAAAGGAGAAACTGATTTATCTACCTACTATTCAGCAGGATATTAGATTAATATAATGCATTCTTCACTGAGTACTGCTGGTCAGGGCACTTATAGAACAGGTCTACTCACACACCTAGAACAGCCCTTCTGTCTCTGTAGCATCGAGGGTCTCACTACCACGGGCTCAGCATGGCACTATTTATGTTCCAGGTGTCACCAGTTAAGAGACAAAATTAGCCCACTCCCGGAGTTTATCTCTTGGGGATCTTCTGAACAGAAGGGCACAGCGGGAGGCAAACCCCATGATCCAGGGTGGGAGATGCTGCAGATGTCCCAGGAACCTTCCTGTGAGTTTGTGCCACCTCATGCAGGTGGGATGAGAATTTTCCAGGGTATGGGCTACTGGGGGAGGATGTCCCATGCTTTGATGTTGTGCTAATAAGGAAGTGGTTGAGTAATAAGAGAGCCTTGCATTCAGACCTTAGCAACTGCACATACCTGTGACTGCTGGTTTAGCAGCAATTTCCATCCTGCTGGCACAACGGGCACTGGGAGAGCTGGTTGCAAAGAAACTAACCACTGTAATTTCAAGCAGAGCTGTTGCTGTTAAAAGGACAAAGACAGGTTAGTGATGAACAGATGAAAATCTTCTCTAAGAAGATCTGATAAGTCAGTATCTGATTTGATAGGAGATCCAACCTGAAAGGAAGGAAGTGGGTTAACACAATGCAGCTGGCTTCTCAGGTGGGACTTCTGGTGTGGAGAGCAAGCAGAACAGTCACTGCTGCTGGTGAAATCAATGCCAAAAGCTTATGCCTTCACAAGCCCGTGGGCTGCTTCAACCGAAGTGATAATTAAGATGGTGGACAAAATCTTTCTGTGATTTAAACAGACATCTGTGACATGTATCACATATAATGGACTTAAAATGTGGAGGTCCAGCACATTCATACTAACAGCTCCTGAACAGGAGTAACTCTTCTGCTTATTGCTGGGCAGCAGAGCACCAGGTCAATTTACCTTTGTTTTTCTACATAACGACCTGGTATAAATGCTATCAGAAGAGTCCAGCTCCAGCTGTGTCACATACTGAAAAGAACAAAGATTAAGGATATTGCTAGAAATGTTTACCACATGAGAGACTATAGCTGCAGAGTGGTGTTTGGTGTGTCATCCTGCCTGGGCATGGACTCACTGTTTTACTAACACCAAGCTCCTAAAGATCAGGGCTGATGATAGACTGCACACAGATGGAGTTTCCAGACCTCAAGATAACTCTCTACACCTCCTCCCCAGCAATTACATCCGATCTGCAGCAGCTGTCTCATGCATTTTAAGCTCAGTTTTTACCTAACCACTGTAAAGGTGGTTACATTTACAGTTCAAAATCTTGACTTGGAGACATCTGAGCCCAGGGAAAGGCTGCTCTGCACTGATAATTAACAGCAGTAAATTATATGCCAATTGCTTAGGGCTCAGCAGCAAAAAGGCTAGATATTAATGAACATGGAGAACATCAATAAAACCGTAAACAAGCTCTTTTTTCCCCTGTTTTTTCTTATTTCCTTGGCTTTTACTCTGATATACTTCAGCTATTTTAAAAAATCTTTTGTAGTTTTTTCTATTTAATAAGACATTTTCCATTCACAGAACCCTCTTTCTTTTGCTGTAGTTGTATTTGTCGTATTTGTAGTCTGTCTACGCCACTGAAGTTCTCCCAGTGTAAGGGGGGAGCTTTACCTTTTGGTCTTCCAGTATTGGGCTTTATCATTAAATTTAGAAAAAAAAATGCCAGGAGCTTTTGGAAAATTGTCAAAAGGTAATTTTTCTTTGAATGCAAAGCACAAACTCCGTATGCATTCCACCCTTGACAAAAGATCTGGGTGTGGGTGAAAGCTAAACAAGCCTTGATCCATCTGGTTCTGAAGAACAACTGAGGAACTTTTCCACCCATTCCTTGGGATGGATGCCTGTGCTGGCTTTGTGTCCCACCCTGGAACCTGGGTCTTGCATACATCCACATGGCTCTGCTGAGAGCAATCAGCTGTGTGCTGGGTTGCTGCTCCCCATTCTTACTCAGAATTGCTTCACCATCTGGGTGTTGCTGTCCTGCTCAGGTATTTATGGAAGTCAGAGAAAATATAACTACCTCCCCCTGTGAGTTTTGTAGAGGCACAAGTGGAGCCTCTTAAAGTGTTGCTTGGAAAGGATCCGTGACATTTTTAGCATTCTTAATGCAGCATTCATTGATCATAATTCTAAATATTACTGATGCATGAAAAGATAGGGATTCAGTTCAGCTTTGGCTCCTCAAATTAAAAATGTATGTGTGCCTTGTGGTCTGCTGCACTAGAGGTGCTTGTACCTGTAGGCTTGTAGAGATAATTATAATTGATCCTGCGCTGAAGTGGAAGAAAACCCATTTGATTTACAGAGTCAATGGAGATAATCATCTGTGAGGACTACATTTGGATGAGTTCTCTGAGCAGCAGGCGACAAACCACGATGCTTTTGCTTTTGGGACCTTCTATCTTTTCTTAGAAGCTATTAATAGTATGAAGCACTGTCTAGTGCTTACTTTCCCACAGAAACCTTCGATTTGTATTCACAACTGTGCACTCCTCACCACAGGATTTTCCTTACCACTATTCTTATTCCAGTGGTTGCTTGTGGGCAAATAAAAGCAGAGCAAATGCTGCACAACAGGTGGTTTTCCTTCCCCATGACCTGTGCTCCCAAAGAGTTTAGCAACAAGAAACCTGTGAATCCCTAGGCTCAGGCACCAGGTTTCACAGCCTCAGTCTCAAGCTGATGGCCACGCCACCAAGTCTCCCGTTTTCTGCCAGAGCTTCTGCCTGCAGTTCTATAGAAAGGCCCTAGGATGCTCTTCTACTGTTTTCCAAGGCTAGGCTCTTTGCTAACTCTTAATGTCAGGCTGCAGACAGCAGCTGAAACTAAGTCTACACTTCCTAGTAGTAAAATACGAGGACATTTAGAAAACACAGTTTATCTGTGGGCTATGTACTTTAACCTGGCAGCAGTTGAGAATATGGATGGTATTAAAAATGTTTATTGGTGAAAGGTCATGTACCGTATTTTCTATACAACCCACGGACAGACACCTTGTCTACAGTGAAGTGTGGTGTACAGGCAGTCTGGCTGGCAGTGACCTGAGCTCTACAAGGGTTCAAAGCCCACAGCCACTGCCTCTCTGCTGCCAGTTTCCTTGCAGAGAGCTGCAAATAGCTCAAACAGTGCTGCACCAATGCAGCTGGGGAGCTTGTGGTCAGCTGGTTGGCTCACAACTGCTCCATGGCTGCCTGGCACACCCTTGTGTTGGTGTGCTGAGCAATTTCCTCCACATGGTGCTCTCTGTGATGTTACATCTCTGGAAATTCTTGTCCTCACCTGCTGTTGTGCAATTGAGAGAGATAAGAACTACCAGAGCTGAAGACTGAATTTCTTATGGGCTATTCAAATCTGGTTTTAGCCAGTCTCCTCTTGTAACTAGCAGTAGATGACATCAGAATAAAGAAAATTAGTGTACAGCCCTCTCCCTTAAAAAGACAAGTAGGCATCACATCCACACACTTCTCAAAATCTAAAAGATATTACAAGGAACTTGGAATAATTTAGCTTCTTGTCAGCTTCTTTAAGCAGTGATTATTGTAGTTTCCCCATGCTGGGAATTGAGGCTATATTAAGGCTCATAGGGATAAAGCATTTTACTCTGATTTTTTTTTTTACCCAAGAATTTGTTTGCCACAGAATAGTCTTGCCATAGAATAGGAGCTGCAGGCAGAAATCAGTGTTTTGAGGCTGAATGCAGATGGTAGGCAGCTCACTGTGCAGTCACTGAAAGGCCACTTTTCTCCAAAGTCAGGGAACAGACCTGAATAGATTTAGTGTGAATTCAGATTTCACATTACTGTTACCTTGAACACTTGCACTTGAATTACTTTCTTGGGTTGAGTTGCTCTATTCTACTTTTACCTATGGCCATGTTGCCATGGCAAAGTCACTCCTGCATGTGTATGTTTTAAATACATAACCTACAAAGCACTTTGGTTCCTTTGAAATGCTAGGCATCTATTTTCCAAGTGATTTTCTTGTTTCAAATACAACCTGTGAAACAAATGGAAAACATGCTACCAGCAGGCCAGTTTGTATTTCCACAACACTAAAAACCTATGCACACATCTTGCATGTTACACATGTGAGTATTCTTTTAGCACAAGCCTTTACAGAATCAGGCGTCTACATAACACGTGTTTGGTTTCATGCTATTATTATGATGTGATGTAATACCTTGTTTTTATAGCAAGTATAGAAAATTAAACTATAGCAGCCCTGGGTTGAAAATAACAGTGCAGATTTTTTCCTTTATAGTATCACTTCTCTAAATAAGCCATAGCATAATTTATGTATTTATTATTATAGTGACAAAAATTTTGATTAGCAAACATTTTTGATTTTATGTTTCTGAATAAATTTTTTTAAAAAGTCAAATTTCATGGGTAATGTTCTGAACATGCACATTCGTCCACTCAAAGTATTAGCCAGAGAGCTCCTTCATAGCAATTTTTCCAAAGATTAAAAAAAAAATTGCATATTGCTTACCTCAAGCACTGTAGTAATTTTTTTTTGCTTATTTATAAGGTACTCTGGAAGCACCTTTTCAGTCTAAGAAGAAAGATTCCGGCAATCAGCAGAACATGGAAAGAGGGGTGGGCTGACTGCTGCAAGTTACAGAACTATTCAGCAGTACAGATCCGTGTCTTTTTTTCTCTTGTTTCAGGGATTTTGATTACCAGAGAATAACAACCTGAGGTGAACACTTGGAGAAAGAGAAAGGGTCTGGAAGAAGTCGGTGTAATTGCTGTTTAATGTTATAAAGCAACCCACACTGGAGACGAGGGCAGTACTCAGAGAAGTATTGTGGATGCTGTTTGCTTCCAAGGGTACTTATTGGGAGTATATCCCTTTCTCTTTTCCTGTTAATGGTTTCAGATACACTCCATGAGTTCTTTGTGAGTACTAAGGTGCTTTGCAAATCCAACGTCATAAACTAGCAAAGCACAGGAGCAGCAGTGAACTTTCCTGAGCTCACTGTTTCAGATATTTAGAACTCCTGATGCTGGGTGTAGCATAAGGACATGAAGAGCACACAGAGCACTCTCGCTACGTCTGCATCACTTCTAGCAGGGAGGAGCATGGGAATAAAACACATTTTAGAAACTAGTCAAAACAAAATCACAATACTTCAAGAAGGACGTGGACAGAGAAATTAAAGGAGGAATACTGGCTAGTAACAAGTTCTGCTGGTTCTGGGGATGTACTAGGACACTAAAATCTGTAGAGGCTGCCTGTAGGCAGCAGGACTGGAAGTCTTCGCGGGCACGGGACACATGCATGTGCAAGAGGATGACATTGGATTCCTTGGATTCAAGGAATTTAAAATGTCTCCAAAATTGGTACTAAGTACAGCTTTTCTTAAGTTCCTTTTTGTAATTAATTTTCATATCTAGAAGTGCACTTACCGTCATTATTTGTGCACTACAGGAAAGGACAGAATATTACCTATAAATAGTTTAGAAAAGATAGGGTGTTTTTGCATATAAGAATGTTTTCTTTTCCTGTGTGAGTTTAATGGGATAGATGCCAATCCTTTTATGAATTATGAATGCAGCAGTCTTCTTTCCAAATGAAGATGTTGGAAGTGTGCCACTGGAACGAGGTGCTCATATTACATATTGCCAGCAAATTTCTGTTGCTTTAATGAAACCTACATTACTAAAGTAGTTTTCTTCTGAAAAACATTGCTCTTGCCTATAATGACATTGCATTGCATATTCTCCTCTAGAATAAAAGAGGAAAAAATAATTAGGGTAGAAAGAAATGTGAATCACAGTTCCAACAGGGAAATTCATGTGCTGCACCCCTGATGTAAACAGCTGTTTGTATACCACCTACCTTCCTCCTTCAATAAAACATAATCCAGCTTTATGACTTACCAGGCATTTGTTACTATTCTTATGCATGGGTTTTTTTCCCCCCACAATGATTCTCTTTTTAGCTACCCAAAACAAAGCAATTATTTAGAATAATTTAGTCACTGCATTTTAAATGGAAATCTTGCTTGAGGAAACGCTCCCTATTTAGGAGCAGAATTTTGCACTTATATACAATTCAATTTCTGTTTAATAAAGAATGTAATGACATTATGTAGAAGCATTATGTAAAGTTTGGGGTTTTTTTTCACTGAGTGACCTTAAGTCTCAGGAACACTTTTAGAAGAAGGGAAAGTATTAGTTTATGGCCTTTGACAAATCTGGGGGTCAAATATCCCGCATGAAAAAGGTTCAAAGAAAGCCATTGAGGCTGCACTGCTTCATCTGCACAGGTTACAGAGCAGCTAGTGGTGCCACAGCTGCTCTTAGCCTGTTAACAGCCAATTGCAACATAACTAACAAATCCTATTTAATCATATGTGTGTATTGCAATGTGCTATGTACACCTCTACATTTTGTGCTCACAAGCAACTGTTTGGGGTTTTTTTCTGCTAACATGTAGAAGGATTTTACAAGAGGATACAAAACGTTCTTTGTCTCAGGTCATTTTAGTTCAATCAGGAATCCTTTCTATTATTTCCAAATCTGAGCCACATCTCAGAGTTCATGTGGTGGTATTGCAGGTTTCCTAGGAGCATCTCAGACAAAAGGTACAAGTTCTGTTGAATAACAGGGCTCCCTCCACTGTTTTTCTTTGCAGTAACTCAGTATATAGTGTGAATAATGTTACTTCACACCAAGGGCTCACTTGTAAAAATATTCTCTAGCTTCCAATTTTGCATGCACGTTTATTTTACACTACCTTAGAGTTAAAACAACATAATAAAGGTAAGTGCACAGAATAATAAATACTACTGAAACCATATTAACTCAGAAAAACATCAAAAATGGAGAGAACAAAAAGCAGTGAAATCAGGTTAAAAAAAAAGTTGCAGAAGCTCTATGGGATTGTTTTTTTCTTTAAAAAAAAAAAAAGCCTCAAGCACACAGTCGCACTGTAACCCACCTGGTTATATTTTGCAAATGGGGTGCCAAGTCCAGACAACTTTAATGCTAGGCAAAATTCTGCACCCATGAAAATTAATGGTAGCACTCTATGACATTAAGTAGAACAAAATCAGGCCATGTGATTACCTTATTTTTTCTCTATAATGCATAATATTATTGCATTCTGTTTTCCACTTGTATTTCTGTGAGTTGACAGTATGCTAGCATGATTAAGATATAAAGCTAGCAAATGTTTTAATTCAAATATTATTACAAACTAGAGAGAAGTCAGATAAAACCAGAGATTTTTTTATTGCACAAAATAAATTATATAGAAACAATGCAACAAAACAACTCGTATTGTAGGCTGCACAACAGATGTTACAACATGAATATATTTATTGCTTTGAGAAAGGAGCAATTCAGTGCTAGTAAGCAGATTAGTTATACTTCTTGCTCATCTAGATTTTCCATAAAATTAATCCAGCTGGGCTAGAGGCATCTTGCAGCATACAGGTCAGGCCAAATTATCATTTGTTATCAACCATTATAAAGGTGCTGTAAACCTTCTTGACATTAGCATGAAACACACAATTGAACATCACCAGTACTGAGCCATACAGGTAGTTCACTATTAGAAATATCACTACATACCTGATACATTTATACACAAAATTCTAGAGGCCCATTTACAGGGTTTGCATGAGCTGTTTTTCAAAATAAATCTTGCTTACAAATTTTGATGCAGATTTGAACAGGCTTCACTCTACATCAAGAGGCACAACCATGGGGTGTTGCCAAAAAACCCCCAAGCACCAGCACTTCCCATCCCTAAATGGAAAATTGATCACTAGTGCTGACTCATTTATAAGTGTCTCATTTTTCTAGGACCACACTCGGATTCTAGATTAAAAAACTCCTCACATTCCTTTGGTAGAATTGGGTGAAATTTACAGTGCTTTTTTAAGTACTTCAAAACACAACATATTGGGTTCTTCAAAAGATACAAGCCTGCAGTACTGGTATTGCACTCAGATCAAATTGATTTTAAACTGCTACTTTGTGGACCCTGAGATGTTGACCCTAATGAATTAATACAGGAATTAGCTCTTAACAAAAATTATAAAAATGGACAATTTTTTTGTAATAAAACACATCAAATCCTGATCAACTGCAGATCTTTGCAAAGCATGAACATAAATGAGAGGATACCATTTCAAGTGTTCATAATCTGAGTCAAATTCTCCCCCAATTTGTAAAGGACACAAGTATTTACTTAGTTGAGTTCCTACCAACGAATTCTACTGCTAGTGTACATACTCATTATTGCAAAACTTACTTAGGAGAAGGTTAATATAATAAGAGTAAATTTAAACAATATTAGTCACCCATGAAAGGAAATTAAGTGAGGAAGTGGGAAATCTGTCTCATTTCAAGTTTCAGCTACAAGGATAATTACAGAAAGTCACTCCACTGAGGTCAAGCTGTAGAACTTAACTGAGCATCAGACCCACGGAGCAGATCCCTGTAGAATCCCACTGAAATAAGTAAAGAGATTTTGGATTGTACACTAATAACTACAAACAAATATGGTTATCACTCCTTACTGTACTTTAATAAAATTCTTTACTGTATTTTTTCTTCCCTGAAACTGTGTTAATGCATTATGAGGAATCAAAATACAGTCGAAAATGAGGTCTCAAATAGCGGCAAAATATTACAAGAAGTGAATTAATCTGAATTTAAAAAATAGTATCTGTACAAATTCTCAGAAACTTTAGTGATGCACTCACGTTCCACACATGTACCCAGCAGTAGTTTCCTTTGAAGGGAGGTAAGTATTAAACTTGACTAATCTTGCATACTTTTTAATCCAGGGGACTATTTATTAAATACTGTATGTAAAATTCTGTCATCTTATAAAAATGTTAGTAAGCATAGTAAGGTTCAACTAAACAACCAGATATACCCTGAAATGCCCATTGAAACACATGGATCACAAAAAATGGTTAGCATTTTTCATACTTATTATGAAGTAGAAAAGCTATAAGGCAGGATGAAGCTAATATCGAAGATGAAAAACAGCACCACAAGCCTGTGTTTTGCAATTGCTTTCTGATTGGACACAAAATATATGATCAAAGTCAGATACAATTGATTAAGGTGAGAAATGCATTTAGCCCAGCTGTGCTAACTATACAGCTTCACACAGAATAAACATTCCATAAATCAACAGAAAATGCATTTGAGCACAAAAAATAAAAATATGTAAGTGATTCTCTAAGCAGCATTTTGTTTTCTTTTTTTTTCTCCAAAACATTAACATAGATAGATATTGGACTGATTAAATATCTACAAGTGCTTTTTTTTTACAAAAATACATATATTCTTAATAGTAGGATAGACTGTCATTAACAATGACCTGTGTTTTTTTCACTTCAATTTGAATGATTTATAAGCTAAATTTTACAACCACAAAAAGGTTTATTTGTAATAGGATGTTATCACTTTTGACAAAAAGCTTAAAACATTTTATATTTTAAAACAAATTAGCAACTTAAGATCACAATATGTTCTATGAGCTCCTAAGTACTGTGAGGGCTGCTTTATTAAAAACTGGTAACTACTGATCAAATGCAAGGAAGCATTAGAACATTATTACTGCTCACCATAGGCTCCTTTCTTTTAACTTGGATCACAGCTTATATAAGGACACTTAGGCCCCCTCCCCCAAAAAATCCATTGAGAGTAACTCTATATCATCTATTCAGTAGCCTGGAACATCCAACAATTCAGGCTTTGCATTAATTTAAAAAAATGCAAAATACTTTCCTTTCAATAGTTAAGTCTGCAATAAGGGAAAAAATGATGCATTGCTTCATGTTTATGCTAAGAAGCTTCTATCTGAGAAAAAAATACGTTCAGTAAGTATTTAGAATGAAATCTTTCAGCCAGCTAAATAATTAGATTGACCTATTACTTTCCAGTTTAGTTAACCACTATCCTGGAAAAGGAAATCAAGATAATTTGGATTTTTTTTTTCTCTCTCTTTTATACTGCTCAAGTAAAATAATCACCTTTTACTAATCAATGGTCTCACGTCAAGGACAGCACGGCCATTTGCTAAAAAAATAGCTATAAAAATCTGTAAAACATAACTTAGTATCTTCTCATTATCCTCCAAATCTGTCCTTTCCACCCTCCAAAATATCACTGAACTACGACTAGAAACCCCAAAAGTAGCTTGGTGACTATTTTGTGCTTTGGAAGGTTTACAGGATTGACAGCACACTGAGTTTTTTGTTAGTTCACAGGCCAGGTATAGCAGACACATCAGTAAATGCAAGCCTCTGTGCTTTTCTTCAGGAACATGAGCTAGGACTCAGAGCTACTCTATGTCTGTTAACTCAACTTTTATGCTATTCCTGTTGTTTCTCTCCTTTTCTAATTTGTTTTGGAAACTGCTAGGTGTGCCTAACCCTTTAGCTTGGTGACACAGACAACTACCACGGGTTCAGTTCTGCTTGATTGACTCCAGGTACCTCTTGACCACTCAGGCACTCCAGGAAAGTGTCAATGTCATATTCCAAGTCCATTTCTGGGTGGCATTACCTTTGGTATTAAATAGGTCCCTTAAAACTATTAGGCAATCAGATTATCCATAAAAATAGTTTATTTTTTTAAAAAACCTAGTTTTTTATGAACAAACGGAATATCTGACAACAAAGACTAATTTTAAATCAATTACCATGTGATATTTTTCAGTTAAAATGGAGCATGTTTCATTTTACCACATCAAAATTCAGGAGACAACAGGAACAATATCTACCATACTCAATATAATACAAAACTGAACTTTAAGAGTAGAATACCATTATAAAATATGTGCCTTGCACTTTGACAATAAACATATTCATTACGACTTCATTTGTAATAAAACCCTCAGAATGTTTACTAGCAGCAAAACCATTCTACTGTGCAGCCATTTTGTATACTGTATAGTAACCTTCTCTCAACTCTCACTTTGCTTTACACTCACTGTCATGAGGAAAAAGGAAAATGCACAGTAGCTACTTCTGTTCACCTCATCCTGTCAACTGTCAACCATGTTAGAAGCATTCTCTAAAAATACATGTAAAAGTTACTTCAAAGAAAAGTACCTAATGGTTCCGAAAAACAAGCAAAGTCAAACCAATGCCTATCTTTGGTTAAAATTAATGTAACAGCAAAGACTACCACTTACAGACATCTTTAATTCCAGAATTTCTCCTCCATCCTGAGCTAACAGAACTTTGTCTCCTTCCGCAAATACAAACGATAGCCTGGACATTTCTACACATGTACATAGCTCCTCCACTTCACTGCCACACTCCAGGACCATAGAGACCTAAATTGCTTACTAGAGAATGAAACAACATCCTTACTCAGCTGTAGTGGAAGGCTACCTGAATGCAAAAGATTTATGGCACATACCTTGGATGGAAGAATCTGTCAGGAATTCATTAATTAATCAATTTCCTATTCTGGAATCTAAGGTTTTAATCTGACCTACAGACAGTGTAGACAGTAGGTAGAAAAGAAAATCAACAGGTAGATCTGCTTACGAAGAAAAATATTTAAACATTGCAAGATCATCTTTTGACGGAAATTCCTGCAGGGGATGTTTCAGCTGAGGTCTGAAGGTCAGACAACCCCTATGTGACAAAATTAGAGGTAAATGTGCAGTTGGAAGTTTTCACATTTCCTTCAGGTGAATCAATCCCCTTGTGTCTTGGAACTCATCCTGGAACACACTCCAGTAGGCTACAATCCCTCCTCAAACAAGTGTTTTTAGCTGAAACCCTCGTGGAAGTATGACCTTGCTCGAACTGGCTATAAAGGATTGAAAATGCAGAACTGTGAAAACTTTGCTGAAATCCAAGAGAACTGCCTGATAAATGAAACCTGTGAGCTGACACCTCATGTGCAATTTCACCTTCATAAGTCTTCAATGTTTTTACTTTTGGGTAGGAAATGGGGTGGGGTATGGGAATGGCCAAAAGGTGTGCAAGAACCTAGAATTAATTACAGGAGAGAGGGTGCCTGTTTAGACATTTTAACTGAGAAAAGTAATAAGAACTAACAAAGCATGAAGTAAAATGAGAGGGGAATATGCAGCATGATATATGCACTTTTGAAGGAAGCAAAGAGATGCCTTCAATCTGCCAGATTAAGTGAAGAAACTGGACCAGACTCTTGGATAAGGATGTAAGTCTTAACTGCCTTAGCACTTTTCCGGGACAAAAATGAGTTTGATCATTGAATGTTATTAACCACTATTTTATGTAGCCCCTCTATAAACAAGGCTCAGTCTATTTATTTTGAGACTTAAGACCGGTTTTGAACAGCTACCTGTTCTCTAGTATTTCTGCCAGACAAAGTATCTGGCTGAGCTGGATGCTATGCGTTTTGCTCCAAGTCCTCTCAAGAATGATTTTTGCTGGGGAGTGATTAAATGCCTCTTGTCTTCAGTTACATGAAAATGTGAAAAACCCACAAACAGTACAACTCAGTGATTGGTTCAACTAAAGGACTAAGCCATGGCCTATTTCGTTATTTGAGAAAACAGCAGAGAAGGAAAAATTGTTTACTTCTCTCACAAAGTCATGTATAAGAGTTCTGCATGGGAGAGATGAGATGAAACTCTGGACCATTACTTTGTCTGCAGTAAGCATACAGCTTATATCTAAACGGAATGGGATCCATCTCTTTTCTCCTGCAGACACATTAGAACTGTTTGCGATAACAGCAGAAAAATCAAGTCAAATTGCTGAAACCTATTGAGAAAAAAAGACCAAGATCCAGAATTAAAGCGTTCCTCATGCTGAAAATGGAATATTTTCAACATGAAAGTACTTATTTTAATATAATTTCTACTGACATAGGGCAGTTTTAATTTAAATTATCTAAAAGAACACATTTCTTTTTATCCTTTTTTCCTGTGAAAGCTTCTCAATACAGTATATTTATGATATATTCTTGCTGAAAATATTAAGACTGTAGATAAAATACAGAAGCAAATATTACCCTGTCAAATGAAAATAATGGGCTTAAAAGGTATTCTCTATTAGTAATCAGGCACTTCACCTTGTGTTGCATTTTCAGTAAAGTCAAGATAATACTTCTATTTTTTTTTTTTTTTGCATAACTGCAAGCTAGCTGAGTATGCACAATACACTTCTAGCACTGCATACTCCTAGGACCCAAATCCCTAAAGCTTTCATGTGAACAATACCTACTATAGTGATGAGTCACTTCAGTTATTGTAGCAATCTTATTTGGTATTTCATTAAAAAAATCCTTCATAGGACTAGGCCCTTTGCTACCAGGGTTGTAGTAATGCATCATGGAAGATACATTTCTTGATTAATCATCTAATTCCATATTGTTTGAGATATTACAGGATCTTGTTTCTAAATTCTAGCTTACAGCTTGTTACTAGATAAACGCGGCAACCAGCTATGCTCAACAGAAAGTTGTTTATGATTTTCATTAATGAGTTTTTCACTTCTAGGGAAAAAACTCCAAGCAGCACCAAATGTGCTAAATAAGAGACAGCAAGGTTAGGTAGTAGCGCGGAATTTTTTAGGTCCCTCTGCAGTTAGATACTGCTAATTTGGGGAAGCCATAGAAACACAGTGGCAGCAACACTTATTTTATATTCCTATGCTTTACAAGCATGCAGTGGTGACACTTTGTCATGGAAATGCTCAGGAAGTGTGACTCTACCCAGGCATCTGCTCTAGCATGGCATATGGCGCAGTCTGAAGGGAATGCCTAGGTACTCATTTCACTTTACCCCATCTTTGGCACACAGGAATCTGCACACGCACTCTCATATTCCTATGGTGCCCAGATACCCTTAATTGGCACAAATGAATTAAATCTGCGTATCTGTAGAGACATGGCACATATGTACTATATGAGAGAGAAATTTCCTATAAAGGCGGCAATGCCTGTGTTGCACAAGCTGCCCAGTTAAGATATGTATTTCACTGGCACTTCACTTTTACAAAAACTATTAAACTATAGCAGCACTCAGGCACCATGCCATCAAATCAGAAATGCATAAAGTGTAGGTGGTTAGTTCATATGCATTTAATGCCACCATTCGCAGCTGGGAACGTCGATTCCGATCTGTCAGTATTTTACATGCTTAAATTTAAGATTTGCCTTCTGTAATCTAGCTTTAACTCGCATCAAGAATTATATCAGGAATCAAAACCAATGTCCAACTCTGATCAAGAAAATTCATGGTTCTCTGAATTATGAATACAGGAAGTTGTCAAACAGTCAAAGAACACTTCTGTTAGTTGCCATTCCAAAGCCAATGCAAAATAGTGCTATTCCAAGGGTCTTGTTAGGTGGATGGATTAAAACTTATATGTTCCTGTCTTTTTAAAACAAGTCTGTTCAAATTTGTCAAAACAGCAAACACAATTGTTGAGAAAAAAATTGTGCCCTGAACCAAGCAGAAATTATGCTTAAGCATCCTAGCATTAGTTTTGTGATAAACTGAAACAGATGTTTTACATCAAGCAAATCTACAGTGAAAATTCTGGTATAAAACACATGAAATGTATAAAAACTGTAAGGTGTACTTTGTATGTTCATGTAAATATTTACAAATAATATCTTATTTCTACTGTACAAAACAACTGTATATACTAAAGAGAAGAATGATTTTCAATCAGAAAGCACGCTCTGCTCTTCCAAGCTGCTCCATGAGGAGGACCTCTATATATACACAGAATATTTTCCCTAGAAGACTCTGCAGAGAAGGGCCCTCCCTACCTGGAGTATCTTCTTTCTGTCAAGTAGCGCATCACAGACTGGGTGGGCAAAAGGATGTCTGCTCCCTGCAGCCAGCACGTACACCCCTGCCTGTTTTTGGGCAAACCAGTGCCTGTATTGGGCAGCAAACCGTGCCTGCAGAAAGGGGCAGCAGCTTCTTTCTAGACGTTTTCCTTCCCCAGTTCCACTGGCATCTGCACAATATGTGCAACCTTGACCTGCAATGGCAGGGCTCCTAAACAGACTGCTACCGACAGCATCTTGATTTCTGCAAGTCATATGGGCTTTGGAGTGCAAGGGTAGAGTTCAACCCAACCACATGTGATTCCTCGAGTCATTAATTGTTGTTAGAACTCCTAACAACATTAAAGGGGCCAGATTTAATCCGCAACATGCTTATTTCTCCTACAGAACAAACTATTGTACACAAACATAAACTTACAAAGGAATTACAGCCTTGTATCTATCTTTTGTATTTGATCCCAAGAAAGAATTTTCACTTTGTCTAAGAATGATCAGTTCACTCTACAGTAGCTTGTGAAAAATTGATTTGGTTCCTTTTTGCTGTATGCAAAAGGCATAAAGAAAGTAAATAGCGATCTACAACACTAGCAGGCATGTTTGAAGTAGAAATTACATAATGTGACTGAACTATAGGTATCTCCAGAGACCCTGATCAGAAAAACCCAACTGACTTTTAAGCGAAGACAACGGAAGACGAAACATACGCATTGCTATGCTCCCTGCAACATTATCAAAAACCCCAAGAAACATCCCATACTAGAACCATTATGCTTGCAATACCTAAGGCAACAATCACTTTTTATCCAGCACTACCAGGTCTTAGGAAAAAAAGATGACCTGAACAATGATTTTGGTCAGACTGCTTATCTTCAGTATTGCATTACCTCTAATTTTATGGAAATAGTTTTATGATGTGACTTTAACTAATGAAAATTTCTGTAATGAATTCTAAACTCCAGATAGTCACAAGAGATACAGTATGTAATTAAAGCTATATATTATTTTTGTCTTAGCATATTATAGACCTCTATTCAACCTTAAAAGGAAATGTTTATTATGAAAAGTAATAATTATGTAAAATTTTGTCTTGATCATAGTTTTGTAGTGGAATTTATTTGTTCCATAGACATTTATATTATTTTACCTTCATTTTTATGGGGGCTTTATTAGAAGAAATGTAATCTGACCAGAAGCCATTTTTCAAAAAATAGCTAGTATCCCAAATTCCAAACTTTAGGGAAACCATTGGAAAGTGCAATCACAAAGGCTGCAATGCTTTTAAGCAATATTAGCAATTAAGAAGATTTTAAATTACTATTTTGAATTACCATGTTCTACATCTCTTGTTCAGTGTAATTAATCTTCATTTACTGCAAAAGGACTGTTGCACACTCATGAGTGAGCTATACCTGGACCCATGAGAACCTTATCAAGGAAAAGGTAGTGGCCCAATCACCACTTTTCTAAATATATTTTCTATACAAAATATTGTCAAGGTATAATCCTTAGTTATTTGTACAGTACTCTATGATTTAAACAACAATATTCAGTAAAATAGTAAGTGTGTGAAACTGCAACACCACATGAATGAGCACTCTGCCATTTTGCTAGTGTAATCAATATAAGGACCAGAAAAATTTTCTAACACGCAAGCAAAAATATTCCATAGTTTTTGAGTCTTGACTGTACACTTCATGATTTTGGCTATGATTTGCAGCACACTCTTAAGATACACAAATATCTTATGCACATTTCAGTAGCAGAATGGCACTTGGCTTGCTCTAATAGAAACAACAGAGATGCAACTGACAATTTTAAGAAAGACAATGTCCTTATTTGCATGCTGAAATTCTGGCTGTGTCCCCCCAATCCAGGCACATCCATTCATTGTGCAATCTGTCGATGGGTAAACAAATAGTGCAGGATTCGTCTCAGTGGGATCTGGCCCTTTGGTCTAACCGAAGTCAATTCTAGGTCGATACTGAAGTACCATAGGGTAAGACTGAAAACAAGCAAGGGAAAAACAACAACAAAAACAGACAAGAAAGCATGAAGACATGATTCATAAACAATACAAAGAAAATGCAATTAAAGACTACCTTAAGAATAGCCAGGCTTTATCTCTAAGACAGATGTATGCAACAATTTATATGAAATAATTCCATACATTTCAACAGTTAAATCCATCCCTGTACGTCAAATCTATTAGCTATTTGTCACTGATATACAATTTCTGTACCTGCTTTTATATATTTCAATATTTATGTTTTATTACATTTATACTTGGGAGTCCTCAAGTCTTATTTCTGTGTTGCTGTGTTCGATAAAAAACAATCTTGACATTTCATACTTTTTAAAGCAAAGTATATTTACAGGTGATGTATTTTGAAATTTATATACAGAGATTCCATAGCTAAACTATAAAAAAGGTCAAATTGCTGCCAGCTGGTTTTCTGAGAGATGATCTTCTCCCCCAAATCCAAACTCCTTAACCTCAGATCTAGTGATAAATTTTTATTAATTCCTACTCAGAAAAAAAGAAGAAAGAAAATCAGCTTCTTGGATCCCTAAATTGGATAGAACTTGTGGAATGGAAGGCAAGAGTGGATGGCCTTCCCAAAAGGGCTGTAGAATATCCGAGCACTTGTTGCTCAAACTGTTGTTTTACTCAACCTCTTATTTTTCAGTCTGTCAGCGTCTCATTCATCTCAAGTTTTCCACTTAACTTCATTCGCATACATGGATATTTTCTATAGCATAAAATCCTGGCAAATCTCATTGTCTCAGCAGCTGTATGGCCTTAAATACCTCTCTGCCACACAACAGAGAAACAAAGCTAATTTAAGGGGTTTTTTTAATTCCAAATTTGGAAATATAAAGAATTACTACAGAAGCTATCATCAAAACCAGAGACATTTTGCTGCATCCTTCAAATGCAACAGAGATGAAGAATCAAAGATATAGCTCTAGAGACCTATAAGGTTAATAAACTTTCCATGCCATGGTAGTGAAATATCACCAGAACTAAATGTGATCACACTTGCAGGGGATTTACAAACTGGAGTGCAGAGAAATCACAACGTAAACCCAGAGGTATTAACAGTACCAGGAATATTTAGGAGAGAAGACAGGGAGCACCGTGTGTAGTCTGCATGTGCAATTAACAAACATGTATCTGCAGTATCATAAATTACTTGGTCTCTGATTTATTTTTTCTTTGCACAGGACACGACTACCATATTACTTAAATGCTGTTTCACATGGTTCACTTTGAGTATATGAATTGTCTCCAAAAGTGTGCAGATCTAATTGGAAGTGCACACAGACAGAGACAGAGCAATCACCCCACTGAAATGGCCAAGTAAACCAGTGAGGCTCAGTGTTTTAGCAAACAAAATCACAAAACTGTACAAATGAAATGCACTATGCTAGGACAATTCTAATTACTGAAGGAGGCATGAAAGCAGTAGTTCACTTCCATTACCAGTGGGGAGTGACCCTCTATCACTAGCTCTAATTTTTTACTCAAGACAAAAATAGTATTTCAAACTTGCGAAGTAACTTTTAGAAATCAGTTCAAATCAAAATTCTCAATGAGGAAACTGAAATACTGTTTCAAATAGTGTTGGGAACCAGACTGGTCAGTGAAACTTAGGAATCAGCTTCAGTTTGCAGGTTCTGGAGGTTTTGCTTCTAGACATTATTCCATTTCTAATTTTAAAAATATGAAAGGAACAGAGTTCAGAAAAATCTAACTTTTTTTTACTCCATTAAAAAGGACATATTAATGCCCATAAAGAGATGAAACCAGCGCAGCCTCTTTTAATTCACACTCTTCAATGTTGATCCCTTGCCAGTGACTGCCCAATGCTGCTTAGTTAGAGGAATGAAATAGGAAAAGGTAGATAATCTATTGAGGCAGATATGGATATCAACTTATAGAATGAGATCTCAAAAAAACCACAAACAAAAACTGGCCTAATGCAAAGTAAGAGAATCTCCTAAATCCTCTGAATAAAGTTTGTGCTGCAGGAATGAAAATGCTCAGGCCTCGCTCACAGAGTTTTAGCACTTTGTAGTGAGGAATTATGAAAACTCCACAAGTTGAATTACAATGGAGGTGCTGACAGGACCTTAATGACTGTAATATGTACAGTCGTGAGTGCCTCTTACCTGATAGAAAGTGCCATCCTGTGAGCAGACTTGCGAAGATGAGCAGTTCTGACACCGAAACTGCGGAGGAGATGATTTTCTGATCAGATAAGAGGCATCCACAGCTGGACATACACATTTACCAATTACTGATTTTTTTTTTATTTTTAAATGTAAAGGTTACAATCAATTTACTTATTTAAAAACAGGAAAGACTTGCTTAATGAATAAATGGATATTTTTCCCTTTACTTGTCTACTTCATTTAAGGTCCACGGCTATGCCAGTAAAAGCTCATGGTCAGTAGTACCAAAGATGAAGATAATGGATTCACTTGATCTTCATTCAAAAGAAGAGATTGTTAATTAATTACCACTGAAACTTCATTGAGGAAAACAAAATCATAGACCCCTAGATATTACTGGATATATTACCAGCACAATGAAATGTTCAGAGGTTTTAGTTACCTCTGACTTCAGGGGAGTGATTTAAAACTACATAAAAGAGAAGATGAACACATACCTGGCTATGCTGTGTGTATATAAATACACTTACAAACTTAACCAGGAGCTGTCAACTCTCGAACTCACTGAAATGTTAAAAACTATAGTTCTGAGATGTTTGAAAATTTTTCACCGGTACAAATATCTTTTTGTCAAGATCATAGTTACTGTTGCTTCCAATTTCATGCAGCTGCCAAAAGTCCATTTGTAGGCAAGGGCTGCAGGATGAAATGTCATGAAAAAATTCCATTATCACTGAAATTGTTGCCTCAACACTTCCTAATAGTACAGCCAATGCTAACAAAAATACAAGACGGCAAACCAAACAAACATCCACTGGTTTCAAGTCAGTATTTGAAAAAATTCTAGTTAAAGCTCCCTTACTCATGCAATATTGGGGTTTCAGCAATCACCAAATTTCAGTGCAATATCACTTTCAAATTTAACTAATACTTGCCTATATACATTGACCTCCCAAATTCCTATCAAAATCTATCCCTCCCCCTCCAGCTTCAGATTAAGGTAAAACTTCAGGAAATTTTTGAATTGTCAACTCTGCAGTGTGTTTAATCCTCTGTCTTCTCTGTCCGTGCCCCAGTGCTTTTTATTCTGAGCACTAGGAAGCTTAAAACAAAAAAAAGAATAGAGAAAGTTTGGAATTTTCTTCACATCAGTACATTAAGGTATGTTAAATGCTTAACCTTAGCTGCACTCCAATTTAGCCTCCACTAGTAATGATAAACAAACTTGCATATACTACAAAACAATAAAGAGTGAACACCAATCAACAGGCACACACAAACAAATGTACCAAAGAAAGAGAAGAAAAGGGGATATGACTCCTAACCAAAAAAATTAAATATACAAGGCAATACTAAATCAAACTGAATATCAGTCCTGAAAAAAAATGTCTTTCAAATACTGCAATTCTAAAATATACACATGCAGCAAGGAAAATCCATCTGGCTGTTATCTGAATGTTATTGTTATACAGCATATCTAAAAAGAATAGATGTAGTTTTACCAGAAACAGTAATAAAACAATTTGATTTCACCAATAATTTTTCAGTGTCACTTTCAGTTTATTGACTGAATAAAACAGGTTCTTACTGAAGAACTGCTGGATGCAGATTCCCCAACTGCTGTAACTCAAAAGGTCACTAAAAGGAAATTTCCTGGAAAAGAACAAGGGCTTGGGTTTTCAGTTACTTGACTCAAAACTCAGAGCAGAACTTGCATGTACACATCCCATATCTGGTATTTTGAAGTTTCAGAATCTACACAATATATGTGCTGCAGGGTTTCACCCACAGGGTTTTACATAAGAAATTCAGAAAACATGCAAAAGGCATTTTTAAATAGGCGTTTTTTGAAGGGTCACAGATTATATTCTGGCCTAAGCTGTGAAAGCATGTATAGTCTCTATAATAAATATACCAAAAGATCATTTATCAATAATGTAACAGCATTTACGTTTTCGCCTCTTAGTCTCCATCTTGTCATATAGATGAATTCCATAGTATGATCCTTCCCCATGATTTCTCCGTTGCATAGTACATCCAGCTTAAAATATAACAGAACAAACAGTAAGGCAAAGGGATGCAGAATTTCAATGTCTAAATGAACTGCTAAGTGAATCTCCAGAGCTAATCCCTCCACTCCTATCATTATACAACAATTCCATCAGACATGTATATCAAACATGGATGAATACAGCATGCTGACAATATGCTATCTTGTACACTGGTATTCAACTGGTATTTTTTCACTTTTGTGTTTTTATTTGAAGCGTGGACAGAAGGAAGTCTGCTACCGAGGTATGAAATCACCAGTAGACAAACATTCCCTATATTTAGCTACACTACACAGTATCTGTTTGAAGAGAAAGCCTTGTGCTGTATTTTGAAGGCAACCTTACTATGCCAGTACTCTTTCAAACCCAAAGATATAAACCAGAAGTACTGTAATTTTCATTTAAAAAAACAGATTGTAAAGAAATGTTTAAAAATTAGTTTAAAAAAAGCCTATAAATCACAAGAAAAATGCACTTCAAAGTATACAGACACTCATTAACCAAAAGCAAAAGAGAAAAACAATGATCTTACCGTGAAAAATATCTAGTTTAAACTGTATTATAGCATCTTACAGCCTGCTACTTCAAATGTTTGACAATATTTTCATTACTAGAGCTATAATATTTGCTGGGTTTTAGACAAAAAAAAGGTCAAAATTCTGAAGTAAGCAGATTCTTTGTAACACAAGCCATTATGGTACTAGACAGATTAAAACCCAAATGACACCAAAAAGGCTGGACAGTGTGTCAGGACACCGTGACAAACTCCTGTGTACAGCTATAAACCTGTGCACCAAACCTAACTCAGCCCCACCCCTGACCAAAGCTGGGAGGCTGCTGCTGGTGCTAAAGGCAGCCTGCCTTTCATGGAGCCTGTGGCTCCTGTAAGAGAACAGGCTGAAGAAATAGTCTGTGCTTCAGTCTAAATTCCTATATCCCTGGGAAGAGGGGAAGGGGGGTTAAACATGATTAAATTTCATAGAAATGTATTATGTTGCAGGGAAATAAAAATACAAGCATCTTTCTTTCAAATGTACCTCATAGGAACTTGGAAGTTTTAATTTTAAGCTGAGAAATTTTTTGATAGTTCCCACGGTCACTCGAGTAGAACAGCGGATAAATTTCTTCATTAAGCCCTAAAGCAACAGCAACAAATCAGAAAAAACATGTTAGAAATTCTGGAAAATGTGAGCAATCTTTAGTGCAAGAACAGCTGTAACTGATAATTCTTTCAAGCAGTAACCAAATTTACTGCACTCTCTTCATAATGACACCATAGGTTCATTTCTGTTCACTTGTTCTCAAAATTTAAAAGATGACAAACAAGTTTGTTTGACCCATCTCTGGTTGTAAAATACAGAAGAGAGGAAAGAAAAAAACCAAAACCCAGCTACCACCAAAACCATCAAAACCCCCAGAAGAACTTTAATAATCTGTGTGTGTGTGTTAGTAACGCCGGGGGTCAAACAAATGTTACATTTCTTAGAAGTGTTAAGAACCTCCAAAATTATACTTGTAACATAACACACAGAAAATATAAGTACATTTATTAGAAAAGTTCTTAAATATATTATTCTTTTTATTCTTCTATTTTTAATTTAATAAAACATTATTACAATCTAAGGTGATTTCTAAAGACTTTCTTCTAGACCTAGTATGTTAGGTAATCCCCTTCAGGAATAGAAACCAAATATCCCTAATTCTTAAAACAGCAATTGGCAGGTATTACTTTACACATTTTGCAGACTTAAGTGATCTCCCCAAGGTCACAGACAACACCTCAGAGTCAGAATCAGGTTTACAGCTCAGAAGATCTGGATCCCAGTCATTCAGTGCACCACATATTTGATAAGCAGGTTCATTCTGGCATGTGAGGACAGTAATCCTGAAGGTATGAGGCAGCTCACCCACAGCTGGCTTTATAAGTACCTCTATGGTCTGCTGTAATCTATTGTGTAATGCAGTTATATACCATCAAGGCTGTAGACTACAAAACTATAATCCATACAGAAAAAAAATTCCACTGTCACAGATGGATTTCTAGATAGAACTGTATTTTTTACAAAATTCAAAGATGCACTGAAATGCCTCAAATGGAAGGACTAAATAAGCGTGAAATGGGAACAGGTCACCCCATTAAGTGTTACTTTTAGTGGTTATAAAATGATTTGGTTCCTATAAGATGCTATTCTGTCATCAATAACTACAGCACAGCTCGTTTGCTACTCACTTTGACGACATTATCTCCTGACTGCCCATTGTTGCGTAAACAGTCGAGGCAGATTGCAATCTGTGGGTCACTCCTGTGATAGTCTTTATCTTCTTCATTTTCATCACACTCCTCATCTACTTTGGGTTTATCAGCTTTTGGACTTTCATCTGTAAAACATAATATTATTTAAAAATAAAGTAACTAAAAACTACATATTTAGGGAAATATGGCATTTTTATGAGCCATAATTTTTCTTCACATTACCTTTACACAATTTTAATTCAGTGCATTCTTAAACTGACCAATTTAAAAATCTCTGAAAACAAATTTTTACTATTGAAATTTTAATGCAATATGCAAGCAACAGATTTCCATGGAACAGCAAATAATTAGTCAATGGACTATATTGGGTATGGCTGTCTACTTCTGATATGTCCAATAATTAAAACCCTGCAACTGTGCATGCATCCTGATCACTGAGACACACAAACCTAGCATAAAGAGTGGCAGTTCACTGACAAAATAATGTTTTTAAATAAACAGTGGAATAACTAATCCCAACACTTGTATATCAAAGTAACACGGCTAATCAATTCATATTAACTGTCTGTCACAATAATCCAGTGAAGACAAGTTACTGTAATGTAATCATGAGGTAAACTAGAGCTTAGATTTCATCCACTTTTGACCAGATCTAAGTAATGTCACTGTAAGAACTCCAGGTGTTTCTCTCCAGAAGGATTTTACAACTAAATAGCCATATATTTACTTATTCCCCTTTAAAAACAAAAAATATAAGAACAGAGGAAAGGTCTGTGTATTTTTTAGCAGAGCTTACATAAACTACATAATTATATATAATGTTATCCCCTTTCACTCTGCTGTTAACATGTTCTATTTAAACATAAATTTAACCTGGTTTAAAATTCTAACTCTTTGGAAAAGGTACCACTTTGTACAGTTTAGAAAGGTTTAGCAAAGTTGAGCACTCAAATGCTAAGAATAGCAAGTACATCTAGATAAGGCTGCAGTGTATGTAAATAATAACCATAATATGGAGTAAGTTTCACAGATTTAGAGTACAGTATGCAATAATCTTATTGTATATATTTGTTTTTTTCTGTATCTCCAACTTATTTTGATTTAAAACAAAAGCTGCTCTCTGTTGGAATAAAACATTATCACAATTAACTTGAATAAGCTGCTTTCGCATTTTTAAAAAAACTTTCAGATCAAGTTCTGCTGCTTTCCTACACTTACCAGACTTCTAAAGGAATTTAGAAGAGTTCAGATGAGAAGATAGAATGTAAAATTTAATAAACACCAAGCAATGACTAAGTTTGTTGACACAGTAATTAGTTCCCTTTGTTCAGTTTACATATTCAAAATGAGTTTTAAGCTACATTAATTACTTTTCTCTCTTACAATTTTTAAAGTTTTCAGTAGTTATAAAAGACTTTTTTCCCCAAGTCCCTATCAGCTATTGACACATTTAGTTGAATGTGTATCATACATACATTTTGTTCCTATCATCTTCCTATGAGCAGAATTTATGGTATCAAACTACAGATTTTTTTCAGTTTTTTTTCTGAAAGCCCAGGAAGCAAACTCTATAAATCAAGCAGGTGCAGTCTACCTGTCACAAGCATTTGTTCAGTTCAGGCTGGAGAGTACCAATGAATATTTTTTCTCTGTACCATGGTATGTTTCATCATTCATCAATTCTTTCTGGTAACCACTCTCCTACTGGAGTCACCAATGCCTGAGATATGCTTTATTGTTTGGGGTTTTTTTCTTTCTAGTATGAGAAATAATTTCTTCCCAGGCAAGATTCTAAATGCTTGTTTATGGCAGAAAATAGGTTATGTGCTCATAATTTGTCTCAATGAGTTGTCATGACTTTCAAATGGTTTGTAGAGACAAAGTTCCATAGCCCCAGGATACAGCCACTAATGGAGTTGGATACATCTGTAGCTATTAAAAAAGTATATTTTGTGAGTTAGAGCCTTTCTCTCATTCACAAAACAATCCAAGCTCTCACTACACTTACCAACTCATCTCCATTAGGTTTATCATTAAATTAGGAGGAAGGTAAGAACCAGAAAACTAAGTTGGTCAAAAGTAAGTCACATTCTGTAAATTTGCAACTTTTCTGTTAATTCTTTCTATCTATGTATATAGCAGAAGACCATTTTCTAAACAGTAAAGAAATATCTATATCTCACAAAAATATTTTTAAAGTATTTTTAAAACTGAACAGGTACACACTACATAGTACACTGTAGTAAACAAATATAACTTCATCTAAACTGTTCTGCAGTTTTTAATTTATTTATATAATAGAGAAAATAAAATTGTCCCTTACAATGGATGCCAAATGCAAATCAACAAAACTAGTGAGAAAGAAAATGAAATGTTACGAAGAAAGAAGACATTATAGAGAAATGAATGCAGAAGATTATTACAAGATATTTACTTGACAGTTACCCTTTACTGAAAGTAGCTATTTTTTAACTTAGCAGAGTCTTTCAAAAGTTCTTTAAAATCAAATCAAATAGGCTACGGTATTCAAAACTTGACATCAAATTGAAGGGGCATAAAACCAGCTGGATGTAGCATTTAGCACTTCAATACCGAGTTTCAAAGTTCATGGGCCAGCTACAAAAAATGAAACAAAACAAAACAACAAACAAAAAACCCAACCAAAAAGAAAGAAACAAACAAAAAAGCATTGTGAAATCTATATAAAACAATTATTTAGCATGTGTGGAAAACTGTTTTACTACTTGTCATAACTAATTCTTGACAACCTCCTACTTAACAGATGGTCAAATTTGGTAACAGAAAGTAATTTGTAAAAACTCTGTAAAAAAAATTCTGTATCTTACTGTATTAAGAAAATTAAGAATTCAGCTGGACAATTGTGAGAGTGTTGCAAGTGAGAGCCCAGGGTAATGCAAATAAAAATAATAGTAAAACAGCTAGTGTTTGTCAACCAACTGGTTAACAGATAAGCAACAGTATATGAAGGCCCATACCACATCTGCAGATTCGCTACAAGTTTCTGTAGTATGTTTGAATTCAGTAAAAACAAAATGTACTTGTGTGAGTGAAGAAACTGGTCTTAATAAGCAGCGTTACTTAATACACAGATGAGAGAGGGAAAAAATCATCACCTTGTCCATTTTCTTGAGGTTTGTTTTTCTTCCAAAATTCAATCTCTCGCTGCAGTTCCTCTAGTTAACATCAAAGAACAGTAATGTGAATTTTAAAATCAATACCAGGTATATAATTAGAAATAGCCATATTCCCTCCACCAACCCTAACAGTTCCCAAAATCAAATGAGAAACTTACGTTCTCGAAGTCCAGGCACCAACTTAAATATTATTTCCTCTAAGGTGTTATCCAGCCTTTCAGAGGGGAAAAAATACATTTCACATTAAATGGAAACCAGAATTTTAAATATTTTTAGTGTTTAAATTACAAAAACTTCTGAGCAATAAAATGAGCTGCATTTTTCTGGTAAATAATAAATCCTGTCAAAACCAACTGATTTTAGCTTGAGAGACAACATACATTAAAGCTTATCTCAACCACCTCCTAAATGGATTTATCATAGAAATAACTAAGGAATTTATTTTTTAATGTATAAAGATAAGAATGAAACAAAAGAGAAAAAAACATTATACTCTAAAATTTTTATTTTTTGAATTTGTATTATATGCAAACAATAGTGGTACTAAAAGGAACAGACTGGAAAAGTAGTATCCAATTTTAAGGTCCAGCTCATGAAGAGTAAGCATGAAAATTACAAGCTCCATTATCATATTAAGTGTTGACATGCTTTGGTAATAAGCCTGTTACAACAAACTGAACAGACTATTCCCTACTTACCACACCACAGACAAACCAGTCTTGGCAGGATAAAGAAGACCACAGAGCATCCATGCTGCTCTGACTTGACAGTTCTCAGTACCCAGCATAATTAATTGGAACTATTTAAATCTGCCACGAGGTTGTATACCAGAAGACAGTACACAGCTCAGGCATATCCTCTGACACCCTGATACTAGTGCCCAAACTCTTTATTACGGTCCCTTCCAGTGGACACACTGCAGCTAGCCTTGTTGCTGAAGCTAAAATACTTTCCTTTTCTCTGAATTTAACCAACTCTTCTATCCATTTAGTTTATTATCTGCTTTCTAGTTCTACTTCCTCTCCTGGCCTCTTATCCTTCAGTTTCCTGTGTCTTTCATTCTGTTTCCTTTTCCTTCCACTCCTTTGCCCTTTGTGTTCTCTCTTGTCAACAGAAACTCCCACTGCCCAAAGCCTAAACAAAAACTCATGGCAAAATAAAATACCAAGTCATACAGAGAAATTAAGTACCTTGACATTCAGTCAGAATCTGGCATATTTTTAATTGCCTTCTTTTTTCATCTCAATAACGATATAGTTCTTTACATATATATTTGCAAATACACATGTGCACATGGTATACACTATAGGCCTGTTATAAAATCATAGCTGTTCTGTCACTTGTTCACCAACAGTGGCAAAGTAGGAGTAAGACTGAATGTTTTTATTGTTGAAGAATGCCCACAATCCATATAAATTGATAACAATTATCTTAGAATAAACATACGAGCATTCAAGGTTCTCTGTACGGAATTTGTACTTGTACTTCAAAGTTTACAGTTAGACCTGTTACCCAACCATCAGGTTCTGAGACTAGATCCCTGTGGTATCCATCAGTAGATACAGTCATACCATAAGAATATTCATGTTTAAGCTATAATCACAATTCATTTTTAATTGCTTCTTATTAAGGGGACAACAGCAACTACAAAAATTCAGCAAGTGAAAAACATACCACCCATAAAACAAAGCAGCATAGAGAACACTTTCTCACAGATAAGAAGGAAATTAATATTGTAGGATGTTGGAGCGCTTGATTTCTGAGATGACAATGTAGGTCTACCTGCCCAGATGGGGTATCTTGTAGGCTCCTCTGTCAGTATCTAAGGTAACTACATGGTACTGCTTTCTGTGAGCTTCCCACAGCAGAGCACTGGGAACTTGGGAACATGGCTTAGAAATGGAATTAATTTCACACTGTAAGAAAGCTCCAACCTTCATAATTTACTCATTAAAAGAAATGAAATAAGGACTTCAAAAGAGAACATCACTACCTTAATTAAAAATCCCTCTGTTCTTCAGGATAGTATAATACATGCTGATTTTCCTTCATTTATTTTTGAAAATTCCCATTTAGCACTTTCTAATTTACCTTCAATAGCCCAAAACAAAAGTCACTGGTAATGCTAAAAAAGCAAAAAAATCCACTATACTTTGAAAATTTACAATGCTACAAGCAAGAACTGGCTTTCCACTCTGGTCAATTACTTTATTTTCTTTCAAAAACTAAACAAAAACCCCTTTTCTTTCTTTACAGAGGATAAATACTAATCAATACTCTGACAAAGGGCAGGAAAAAAAAGTCCTATCTGATCTTTAAGTGCAGGGAAACTAAAACTTTAGGGAAAAATTTAATTATTACAAGATTCTCAATTTCAAATGCATCTTTTAGTGTTCCCATAATCCACACGTGAGCACTCTGACATAAAGATTTGTATTTCTATTACTCACATCAAAACCATTCCAAAATGAAACTACTTGAAAAAGGTGGTCTCAGTCATTTAATATGATACTTCCTGTCAATGCTAAAACAAGAACATCGATATTTTAGAGACACCTCCTTCCACTCCCACATCTTCCAAATCTTCAAACCAGAATGTATAGAAAGAAGAACCAAGCATTTCTGTCAGCTTAGTATAGTTCCCTTTTTCACCTCTTCTATAATACTGAATGAGTTATAAAATCAATACTCTCTGATAATTATCAGCAAATCTGAACCAAACTAAGACTATTGCTCAGGAAAACTTGCAAGCACAGGAATATGCTAGCAAGAGAAAAAGAAGTCTGCCTTTACGGCACTATCAACATAGACCCTCTTGAGTAGTGATGGTGCAGAATTCTGCTATATCAGTAAAGGAAATTCTTAAAATTTAACAGTCTTCCTACATTTTTATTTTAGAGCTCAATGTTGAATTTCAGACTTAGTCTTGTAGTTTCAACAGACGCTAAGTGCTGCCAGCTAAGAGATACATGTAAAAAGCTCACACAGTTACGAAGTTACTCAGAACTGAGTTCAGAAGTAGTTTATAAAGCTTATCTGAGAGATCTTAGTTAAAACTACTAAGTGGTGTTCAACATGATTTCTCAGAAAATGACTGCATTCTTTAGCAATGATGGGGCTGATCTCCATGGTCAGAGTGTAAGATTTGTATTAAGTTATGCAGGCAACATCCGGGAAAGATAATTCCATTGCACTGCTCACATGCTCTTCTGATTATTAGTTTAGCAAATGTTTAAAGTTGGTTCATAAAATACAACCAGAAAACTACTAACTATATGCAGTTTCTTGGCAAAGAGAACAAATGACTCTAAAAAGAATTTCAGGAAATAATTGCATAGAAAATAGCTCTTCCCCATTTCTGGCTTGTGCTCTCAACTTTCCTCACCCATCTATAATTTCCTGCTCAAAGGACAGTATTTGTTTACTAAACATCTACTACATGTTTCAGAAAATGCATTTTTCATCTCATATGAAGTGGTCCTATCAGAATAAAAGAAATATTTCTAAACGCTTTTGTTTTCAGCTTATTAGTAGCCTATGCATGTTCTGTTATGATTCACACAGTACCTCAGAAACTGACAGGAAATCAGAAAAATACTTATGGTAAACATCTACATAAACCTGCTCAGCCCCACCCTTCCAAAAAACATTCAGATGACAAAGACTTAGGCCAATAACACCCTTTACAGTTGCTGAATTCAATCTCTCAACTATCCTCTTGGTATGTACCAAGATAACTGAAGTATGGGAATGGTTGTGCACACATGGGTCAGTCAAAAATCAAAGCAATGTATAACAAATTGTAACAAAAACAATGACATCAGGAAATTATACCAAGCCTAGTAAATTCCAGCTGTAAATTTATATTTTTATATTGATGTAAGAATAAGTCCTCCTAAGTTCACAACAGGATTACAAAATAATAATACTGGGGGATGGGGTGGAGGTAGTGTTGGGAGTGAGGGCAGGGAGTGCCTTCATCACTCTAGGAAAACATGAAGTTCTTCCACTTATGATGACATTTCTTGATTTCTCTATCTTATCAGATGTCTATCATCTTTGTTTCAACATAACATCACTAAAAGTGAATCCAGAATTTCAGGAAAAAATTATTTTTAAAAAGGTGTGTTAATGTGATATAAAAAAAATCTCAAAAAAGGGTATTTTTAATGTAAATTTTTTTTTCATGAGTGCCTTTTCATTATTCTTACAGCAGATTTCAATTCAGATTGGCAGACCTACGCCATGAAAAACATTGTTTTTAACATGATTCATTTTCTGTATGTTGCTCTAAAAAGAAAAAGTTGCCATGAGGCTTGGAATGCCCTAAATAATTTGAAAAAACAACACTCTAGAATTTAATTTCATGTAAAGAATATAAGGTATCTGGTTCATTTATTTGTTTAATAGAGATACTAAAATGTTCTTTTTTTTTTTTAACTTGTACAATATAAGCACAATTTCTGTGTCTTTCCCTTTTGTTTCCTCCTTTTACTATATCTGAAAAAAAATCAGTTCAGAAGGTAGTGGGAGATGAGAAAATGACAACCTATATGGCTTAGAACAGTTAATATATGCATTACACAAATAAGCAAAACAATAATTTCCCTTTTAGCATAAAGACGTTAAGATTTTTTTGCTGTTGTTGTTCTTCCATTTCAGCAAATGTTGTGAAATAGATTCTTACCTTAACATTTCTAGTGGATTGGTCTCATGCACTTGGTTGCCACACCTGGGACAGTCATTGCTGTCTTCAAAGTGTTGAACGATACAAGTCTTACAAACTAAGACAGGGAAGGAAAAAAAAAGAAAAAACCCACTTAGACAAAAACTAAATAATATTGCTCGAGTATGACATAATGATACCTGGTAGCTACTTCATGCATCAGAAATAAAAGAGTATTGTCTTAAAGTAAATAACTACAATGTATCTTATCCTCTTCTTGCTCCTCAAAACCAGTTAGTTCTGCTCTGCTGAGACACCAAGGTCAGCAGCACAGGTTGGACAAGCACAGCTTTAAATGGTGAGATATGTTTGGTACTTAGAATTCTCCCAGCATCGTAACACGCGAAGCCCGTAGCCTGTAGCACCTCAAAGAACAGGTTCTCAGAAGGTGTGTGCTGGGGAGCTTCAGCCAGCAGAGCCCACCATCACCTCAGCTGATCTGAAAATGACTTACACACATCACTTCTGTTCCAATGGGGTTGCTTGCAGCTGGAAATACTGGCTTAAATACTTATTGTAAGAGAATAGTTCACAGAAATTGTACACAGGTTCAAAGTGCTTCCCTTCTGACACAGTGCTTTCCAAAGCAATGACAGAATGTACACTCAACACTTAATACTTGAATCTTATAATGAAAAATCAGGATCAGGACCATGGCAAGTATCAATAAACCCAAACCAACAACAAATGTGAATTTAAAAACAAATCAACTGAAAGTAAACTAAACGAGGTGCTACGCTACTCTTGCTTCCAAATGATTAATTACAGACTGTAGATTCTAATGTCATTAATAATGGAAGCCAAGATGATGAGAACAAATATGCCTGCTATTATTACTGCACTACAATGTTCTAGATGGAGATAAACTCTACCCTGTTCTTCTTATTAATTCACCTACACTGAAATAAGAACTGCAAATTCATCAGTAAATGGACTGAAAAAATAAATGGACTGCTGTGATTGCAATATGCTTTCTGCTGAAACACTGTAATTTTTTTCATCAATTACCTAAAGAAGTATGAACATCTCTAAACAAGTTGGTAAATCCTAATTATAAGACAATGCTAGGAATCTTGACATTCCTTTAACAAACAAAGTCTGTATTTGTCTTTGCCTTAGAATGCTCAGAAGAGTTATATCAAATCAGCTGACGCTGATAATGCACACACATTAAACCTCCACATAGGTGTTTCTTCCAACTGCTTTAAAACACTGAGTTAAAGACATTAACTTCACAGCCCAAGTTGCTCAAGAAATTGTGAAATAACGCTTCCGTCAGTTGAGCTTTTCAGCTGCAGCACCTGATAGCTCATAGTCCTGGTATCTATATTGTGCTGAATGCACTGCTTCCGTCAGGAGAAAGTGTATGGGTTAGTGGTGGGTGATGACAATACTGATGAGAACCATCAGGTTAAGAGTCATCGGCTATCTCAGAATTGTCCTTAGTTGGAAACCTCAGTTTAAAGAGTGTGGGGGAAAAGGGCTGAGGAGCAAGTATGATGATGAAATTGTGAAGTCTAACACAGATGTAAATTATTGTCATTTGGAAATTCAGCTGAAAGTCACTGAGGTAAGTAGCAGAAGGGTTTGGCTCACTCTAGGCCTCTTCTAACTTGACTTCATAGAAACTGAGCTTAAAGATAACTCTCTTTCAATGGAGTTTCATCTGCTAACTCCTATAATAAAGGAAGCAGTTAGTATTTATTTTTTTGGTAAGCCTTCTGTCTGGTATAAGAGCAGCATCTCTGTGGAGTCTTTCTTGCCTGACACCAACTTAAAATTATAAGGAATAAACAAAAAGTGGAAAAATTGTATAAATGTAATTGGAATTGGTCAATATTAAGTTTGGAATTGATAAACTCAACCCCTAATCTTCTCTTATTTGGAAAACGGCCAGGCCAGATGAGGCTCTGAGCAACCTGAACTAGCGGAGGGTATCCCTGCCCACGGGAGGAGGGTCAAAACTAACTAAGGGTCTGTTCCAACCCAAACCATTCTATGAATTTTTTTTTTGCAATGGAGACTCAGGGAATTAGCACAAAAACTCCCCAAAAGGAGAAGGGGCTTCATATCAATACCAGAGTGATTTGGTTTCTTTTCTGTAAGCAATTAGAATTAGCCTCCTTCTGAAAGAAATTCTTTGCATTTTAGGAAAACTTTCTGAAATTCTTAAGAGAATTTAATTCCCTTCACTTGCTCTCAAGATTTCTGCTCCACTCATGTCAGAGAAGTTCTTGAAGTCTGTGATGAGATGACACTGTTCTTACTGCTTTGAAAAGGACTCATTAATTTGCCTTGTAAAGATATTTTACATTTGGGCTTCCTAGGTTTTTTGTTTGTTTCTCAAAATCTGAAATTATTACTATTCAGAAGAACTCCATGTCATGGCATCAACAACTAATACACTTATTTAAGTCAGATAATTGACTCCATAAAACCTCCCAAACACTAAACACTGCTAAACATAAATCATGCTAATATCCACAATAATGTAACTTGAAGAAATATTTATAATATAAACCAATCTATGGAAAGGAACTGAATTTCTCAGTCTGAATATATTTTTGTGCTCTCTTTATACCTTTTTTTTTTGAGAGGAGATGACACCCTTGGAAGGCATGCATGGTCCAAGAAAGGACCTAATGATTAAAGAAGAGATTAATTTCCAGTGTAGGAAAGGTCTTTGAGCAGAACATATACAGAGAAAACATTATAAGGAACCAAGAACATTATTCCAGTCCTATATGGATGTTTCTCTATGCCAACAAACACACAGATCTGGATCATGTGTTTGTACAGCCAGCTCAATACCATAAAAACCCCCTTGAAACTGTAAATCAATACTGAAATAATCTAAAACAACTTGTGCTTTTTCTCATGCAGAGCTATGGTGCTATGAGGATCTGCTGACTAAAACTAAATGTGATTTACCAACAGGAATATAAGGGTAAAAAATACATATAAATTCTAGCATGCAAGAATAATGAACTGATACATGATACTCCTAGTGGGATCATCAACCAATATTTTCCTATGTGATAGGTATAATCGTCCTCTGTTACTCTCAATGTAAAACACTGAACATTTTTCCAAGCCTATGTCTTTGCAGTTTCAGAAAATGAGATGAAATCTCAGTATTGGGTGAAAAACGTAGGTAAAAAGGGAATCCTTAAGCACAATTAAATTACAAATAGAGTTAATTCACCACCTTAGGGAAAAACCCAAACTCTGAACCAAAACCCTTTAAAGCATCCAGTACAGATTAACCAAATAACATGGTTTCATTTGCTTTACTGTAGGTCATGGTAGGGCAGCAAACAGGCAAAAGAAAACTGCTTAACCAAAATGTAAAATTTGAAGAATTTTGAGGTATATGCTACACATGCCAGTGAAATGAGAACCTGAATTTCATAGTATGATGACATTTCACATGAGACACAATAAAAGTTAAACTCACGTAAGATGACTTTCTACAGCTGATAAAAGCACTTGTGTGACATATGCTAATTGGCTGGCAATCATAATAATGCTGTTTTCCAGTACAGAGATATCTGGTTCACACAGTCTTTCAGGTCTTTGTAATCAGATGAAAAATACAGATACAAGTGCCAAGACTGTGCTGTATGTCATAAACAAAAAAAGTACATATCTTATGAATATCTACATACATATGTATCCCTCCAGGTTACCATTTAAATGTTGATTAATGAGTTACCTAAATAAAACTTCGTATTGCATTTCTTAAATAAAGCATTCTACAAGATAAAGTTTAATTAGTTAATTGTGGTACAAATTCTTTGTCAGAACTCATCCTTTGAATTCTTCCAAGGATCTCCTCTCTCAAAGTTAATCACTCTGAATCAGTGAGCAAAGGAAGGGCACAGGATATGCACAGCTAGTGGAACATCAAACCCATCTCAGTGATGGCACAGAGGTGTAACAAGTCATTTGGTATGTTTATTGAAGTATTTAACTATCTACCTTAAGACTCCTTTAAAAGCATTTACTTTTAGGGAAAGTGTTTGCTTAAAAACAGGACAGAAAACTTCAATTCACTTAACCACCCCTTCCAGAAACTATACAAGTGGGACTACTCCACTCTTAATTACAATTACCAGACAGTCACACTGGATTGTCTTCTGTTAAAAGGGAGAGAGAATTTCAGTATGTGATGACCAAGAGAGACTTTTTGTGTTGAAAACTATTTCAAAATAACATTTAGGCTCTGCTACATGCCATTGACGAAAGTTTCTGCAGGAAAAGGAGTCTGAAGGCAGCTTGGTTTGCTTGTCTGAGAGTGAGAAATTTTGCTCCAGTAAAGTTTTTTTGGGATCTTCTGTTGACAGCATAGGTTTTCAGCAAAATCTGTAAACCACTCTGGTTGAAAGATTATTTGATATTGAAAATTGTCTCTCTGGTGAATTTCCTGCAGGGAAGGACATTTCTGAAAGTTCCTAGACTGCCTTGGCTGGAAATTTCTTAACACAAATATTAGAGAGACTGACTAGTAGTAGTGAACCATTTGATCTCCTGTTCATAAACAGGGAAAAAAAGCTGGTGATGAATACAGGCACAGAGAGAAGATTGCCTTGAGGTGAGTTGAGGATGATGAGGAAGGATACACACTTAAACAGCACAGTTAGGACTCTGAACTTCAGGAGATGGGATGTTAGCTTGTTTAAGCAACCGCTCATCAGATTTCCCAAGGAGACTATCATAAGAAAGAGACTTAGGAGAGCTGGCTGAGCTACACAGTCCACTGTACGGGGAATTGTAGAACTGCTTAGTGCACAAGAATTGCTTAGTGCACATGGTTCCCAATTAATATGCAAAAGTAGATCATATTAGAAGTGGAAACAAGAAAGGGAAACAAAAGGGTATAAAATCACTACTCTGGCACTTAGAGACAAAAGTAGGAAAGCCAAGGCCCAGCTGTAGCTAAAACTGATGAGAGACATAAGGCAATTGTAAAAGTATGCTAGTAACTGAAGGAAGCTTAGACAAACTATGCCTGTTAATGAATGAGGGAAACAACCCAGGAATAGCTTATACAGAAAGGTTTGAAGTCCTAAGTATCTTTTTGCCTTGGTCTTCACAGGCAGAGCTTGATCCCAGATCTCTCTGAATACCAGCATAATTTGGGAAGGAGAGGGATGATCAACAGCCAGGGAGCAGCAGGTTAAAGCTTACTGAGAAAGACTGGATGTATTTAAATCTACAGGCCAAGTAGGATTCACTAAGATAAAAGCTTACCACCATAATCATGGTGATTATGAGAGGTACCTGATGACTAGAAAAGGGTAGTGTGTTATGCCCAGCTTTAATAAAGAGGGGAAGGATGATCCAGGGAAGTACAGTTAAACAGCCTCCTCTAGCTCACTGGGAAGATGGCAGATTACATCATGTCCCTTGGAGTAAATTTCCAACTATATGAGGGACAAAAATGTAATCAGGAAGTGGCAATAGCAATTTGCCAAAAGCAAATCATGCTATAGGCAGGCACATGATGTAATAATAGCTTGTACCATTTGAACAGCAGTTACAGGAGTGATGGAGCCCATCTTCTTGGGAGTGGCAAATAGTATCACAAGGAGCAATGGTGACATGTTGACATTTGGCAGGACATTCAGAAAAACTAGATAAAGACTGTAGCACTGGAAATGGTTATTAAGAGAGGCTGTGAAGATTCCAGGCTTAGAAATTAAAGTGTCAACTACACAGAGACGTGACTTGACCTGGTAAAGTGTTGGCAACTAACCTGTCTCCTGCATGAAGTTGCCCTAGACAATTTCCAGATGTCCTTTTCAACCAACATTTCTATGATTGTGTAAACAGTCTGTTATTTTTCAAGATACTAAAGAATGTTCTTGAGGAAAGTTTATTTTGCAACTTTTGTAAGTGCACACTGTACTAAACAACGGAGTGGCTCAGGAGACAGATGATGGGACATGCCCTTTAGCTCACATCCAGCCTGCTTCCATCAGTAGTTCTTAAACATCCTTGACAACTGTGTAACAGACTAGAAAAAATGGTCTCAGTCCATAAGAGAAAACCATTCTGTTGGAAGTAGCAAAAAATAAATGAAGTACTGAATTTGCAGAATAAGTAATTTTGCAGTTACATAACCATTTTTCTTTCCAACAGAGACAGGAAAGTTTGCACTTCTGGTACCCAACTTCCACTTAGGTTTCCCAGTGAGTAGAGGAGTTTTCTGTCCAACATTTTCAAAAGCCCCATCAGAAACATCTCTTATTGAAAAGGCACCCATTTCTCAGAGCAGGACTTTACTTAATACTTTCCAGCAATACAGAATATGCAAATTAACTGCTAATTCCCTGCTTTGGTTACTACTGATCCCATTAGTTCCCCTATGATCACTGGAGAACATCTCTGTCAATACATCTTTTCATCTTGTCCAGAGTAATACATTGTACTCCCAGTATCTAATGAATTTATGCTGCTTCTTCAACCATTAATATCTGAAGATTTTGATCATTTGTACAACACTGTTTTCAATTATGGCAAATAGTAAGTACAAGACAAACACCAAAGGACAGTTAAAATCATTGTATTCTGTGGTATCTATTTGGACAATACTGAAGAATGATACCTGTATGGTACCATACCTGTGTTTGAAAAAAAAAAAATTAAAAAGATTAAATATTTTCTACAAGATAACTCATCAGAGTACCTTCCTGAATTCTGCCATCACCTTTTCCTCTGCAGACATAAGATTTGCATATCACCACTTTTTTCAAGTTTTTCATTTTCCTTTCCATCATTGTAAACTTTGTATTTTGGCAACTGTAACTAGACCTTGCTTCAAAGAAACACCACCTTATTTCCTGCATTTCTACTTAATGACTCGAACATGTGGCAGTTTTTCTGTGAGGAAACCTCTGTAACTATATGGCAGCTCAGTAAAATTCACGTGCACTAACCCGGGAACTAGGCAGTAACAGAGCTGGCTCAGTGAAGAGCTCACAAACTACAAAAGAACAAAAGAAGCAGATGCTGCTGAGTAGAGAATGCTCCTTCTGCCATTATTCTTTTGTAATAGGAGCAAAAATAAACAAACAAATTATATAAACAAAAAGATACCATAATAAAAACATTTTCTTCTTAAATCTGAACTGATTTCTGATGTAACTATTTTCCTCTCACTCCAACCTTCTAAAAGTTACTAATGTTCATTAAACTTCAACTATAAAAAATTAGCTAATACTGGAATTTTTCCAGTTTCTTTAAAGGGAAAGAGAATTTAATAATATATTTACCTGTCTCTAATAAATTTACCTCTGTTAAGTACCTCAATCTTTTCCTGATTCTTTATCACTATTTTCCCCCTGTATCCAATAAAGGATGAAGATCCTTCTTAGCACTCCTTTTCTTGATAATGTATTTATAGAAACATTTTTAATTGTCTATCATGGCAGTAGCCAGATTAAGTTCTGGTTGGGCTTTGGCCTTTCTAATTTTCTCTCTTCATAACTTCATGATATCCTTGCAGTCCTTCTGGGTTGACTGCCTTCTTCCAAATTCAGAAACTCTACTTTTCTTAGTAAGTTCCAGACAAGACTTTCTGTACAGCCAGGCTGGTCACCTTCCCTGCCAGCTCATCTTTCTGCACATGGGGACAACCTGCTCCCGTGCCTTTAGGATTTCCTTCTTAAAGCACATACAGCCTTCCTGGACTCTGCTGCCCTTCAGGACTGCCTCCCAAGGGACTCCATCAACCAGGCTCCAAAATCTTCCCTCCAGAAGTCCAGGAAAGTGGTTCTGCTAAATGCCCTCCTTATTTTTACAAGAATTGAAAACCACATTTTTGTGACTGCTGTGCCCAAAGACATCCTCCAATTGTCACATCACCGACCGTCCTTCTCTGTTCGCAAACAACAGGTCCACCAGGGCCTCACTCACCAACTATGTCATGAAGTTATCCTCCACCCACCTAAGGAACCTCCTAGACTGTCTTCTCTCTGCTATTTCTAGTAGGCATCTGGTAAATTGAAGCATTCCTCTAGAACAAGTGATTGTGAGACTTCCCTCAGCTGCTCCTTGGATGTTTCATCTGCCTCTTTGTTCTGGTTAGGTGATCTGTAACAGACTCCCACCATGGCTCCTGCCTTGTTGGCCATCCTCCCAGTTCTTACCCATGAACACCCAACTCTATCATCACCATCACTAAATTCTAGACACTCAAAACACTCCCTAACACACCGTGCTACCCCATCAGTTCTCCTTCCTTGCCTATCCCTTCTGAAGAGTTTTATAGCCATCCACTGCAGCCCTCCAGTTGTGTGAATTATCCCGCCATGTTTCTGTGATGGCCACTGTGTCATAGTTTTCCTGCTGCACAGTAGCTTCCATTGTTTTAATACTTTCCATTGTTTTATACTTCATATAGTAGGGATGTAACACCAAATCGTAAAAATTAACAGTGAAGACAATAACAACTGCAAGAACAAAACTGCACAGAAATGACAGGAAATGCCAAGACAAGACTTTTAACTGATATTTATTAAAGGTTTCAAAATGGGAAATCTACCAGAAGACATTCAATTCCCTTTACTCTTCTTTTAGAAGACTTCAAATGTTATTTGGAAAGATGCCAAATTCTCAAGAAGGTCCAGTGAAACTACTGCCTATTCAGAAATAAACGTAAAAAAATCAAGCATGTAAATAAGCTTGTGAAAGTAAGACGACAGAGTTTGACAGAACCATTAATACATTTAATACAATTCATAAATGCCAATGTTTTAGGTGTAGTAGGAGCAGAAGACAACTTAAACAACTTTTCCTGAGACAGTTTCATTGAAAGAGATCTACTCCCTAAGTAAATATTTTACCACCTTTCAAGTATTTCTCTGCATTGTGCCATGGAACATATTAGACAGATGTGTGCCAGTACTGACCAAACTAGCGTATCTATCATACACACTGCCAAAAGGTACATTAGTTTAAGCTTCAGAAGCATGGTTATGTTATCAAAAGAGCACACCTGACCTAATGATCTCACCTGTGATCAGACAGGCCACAGTGAAACAAGTTTGGTGTTAGAGCCAGCACAATCACCACTAGCCAGGGCAAACAAAAGGGTCTCTGTACTCTGCAAGGTGTTCAGCAGAGCTGACATACCCTCACAGAATGGGTCAGGTTGAAGGGACCCCAGTGGGTCATCTGGTCCAGCCTCCCTGCTCAAGCAGGGTCATCCCAGAGCACACGGCACAGAACTTAATCCAGTTCAGTGAATATCTGAATATCTTGAATATCTCCAGTGAGGGAGCCTCCACACCCTCTCTGGGCAATCTGTTCCAGTGCTTGGTCACCCATACAGTAAGGAAGTTCTTCCTCATGCTCAGGTGGAACTTTCTGTGCATCAGTTTCTGCCCATTGCCTCTTGTTCTATTGGTTGGCACCACCAAGCAGAGCCTGGCTCCATCCTCTTGACCCCCACCCTTTAGATATTTACACACTTTAATGAGGTCCCCTCTCAGCCACCTCTTTCTTAGCCTGAACAGGCCCAGCTCCCTCAGCCTTTCCTTGTAAGAGAGGTTCTCCAGATCCTTGATCAACTTGGTACTCACTGCTGGACCTGCTCCAGGAGCTCCATATCTCTCTCGTACTGTGGAGCACAGAACTGCACACAGTTCAAGATGACCCAGACTGCAGACCAATGTTTAGGAAACTCCGGAAGAGACTGGATTAATTCATAATATTTAATATAAAAATGCAGTAAACAAAAACAAGCACAGTGGTCACATTAAACGCATTAACGCTTCAAGAAAATAGAATTTATAAAGGAAAGACTGTTTTGCAAAGTACTACTTACAGGTATGGAGGCACTCCGTTACTGTAGTCGGCTTGATGAGATAGCCTTTACAGATATAGCAGGTGATATGAGGATTGAAATCTTTCACCAAATGCTTCCTCTGAGTAGCCATTCGTGGGGCAGGAAATGCTGGCAGAGTGCTTGGGGCCAGAGAAGCAAGTCTGAGAGGTGTCGATGTCCACAGTTCACAGGAGCTGTGGCGCTGCTCTGTGCAACTGGACTTCTCCAGGCATTTGATCTTAATTCCGCAGGTCTCACTGAGACATGGCTCATAACTCCCGCTCTTGTGCCGGGCGAGTCATTTTCCTACCTGTAACACACGTGGAAAAAGAGAGCTGTGTGAACCTGGCCGGACAGCGGCGATGCCCCGGAGGTGTCGCCATGAACTTGGCAGCGGCGTGGGGCTGTAATTTACATAACAGCAGCCGCCGTGCGCCGGCGGCCGAGGTCCGAGGCCGCGCCCCCCGCCCCGCCGGGCTCCGGCCGCCGGCGGG
>VZTG01003880.1:1170374-1201333 GCA_013397845.1 Melanocharis versteri
GGCGGCGGCGCTGCCGGCCCCAGGTAAGCGCAGCAGCGGCGCCCGGCCCGCGCCCTCGGCCCGCCACACACCCGCTCGGGCACCGGCGCCGTTTCTTTAAAATAACTTCAGGTTCTGCCCGGGGACGGGTGGAAGTTAAACCCATTTCTCCAGCCCGCAAACGCAAACACTAAACACTGCACTAAGTTAGCCCAAATCCCGTGAAAATACGTGTGCTTTCCTCGAACCGGGACCAGCTAGCCAACGGCTTAGCATGAGTGAAAGCTGTCCACGTGGCTCAGTGCATTTGCTTTTTGCCCCCCTAGTCACAGAAATCCATCATATTACCAGGTAATTATCCATGAAACTAATGCTGCCTTAATTTTCCAATTGTACTATTTCTACAAAATTTCTTTTATACCGCTTTTAACAATAATGACAGAAACATAAGGAAACATTTCCTGTCTCAGCTGCAACGCCACCACACTACCTGTGACTGTTTTAGGTATTTGCTTTTCTGTTCTGCATTTTGAAACAAATGATCATTTTGCAACAAATGCTCATTTTGCACTGGCCCTCCAGTGCACTCTCCCTTTCATCCTTGTGTAAGTGCTGCAACAGCAGAAGGCTTTAATAACTTTGGCCTGTTTCTGCCATCCACTCCTACTGCTGTAATATTTACCAGGCAATAGATCTCCATTTACATCAATTCAATGGCTAGTCTGAGTCAGGTGCATCAGAAACTGTTACAATTAAACTTATAGTGCAATGATGAATGCATGATAAACCAGACACAGAGCAATTCAACAGAATCTGAATGTTCATCCTGTATGAGGTTATTTCCACACAACATGAACAAAAGTTTATATAGCTAAAAATCTTTTAAAGCAGCATAGAATCATAGAGTATCCTGAGTTGGAAGGAACCCAAAAAGATCACTGAAGTCCAACTCCTGGCCCTGCACAGGAACATCCCCGAGTCACAACACCGTGTGCTGGAAAGCATTGTCTAACTGCTTCTTTAATTCTGTTGGGCTTGGTGCTGCGACCACTTCCCTGGGGACCCTGTTGTAGTGTCCAACCACCCTCTTGGTGAAGAACGTTTTCCTAATATCCATCCTAAACTTCCCCTGACTCAGCTTCAGGCCATTCCCTTGGGTCCTGTCACTGGTCACCAGAGAGAAGAGATCAGTGTCCGCCACCCTGCTTCCCCTCATGAGGAAGCTGCAGAGTGCTATGAAGTCTCCCCTCGGTCTCCTCCAGGCAGAACAAGCCAAGTGACCTGAGCCACCCGCACCTCAGAAGGCTTCTCCTCTAAACTCCCCACCATCTTCATAGCCCTCCTTTGGACACTTGCTAACAGCTTTAGATCTTTCTTATACTGACGTGGCCAGAAGTGCCCCCAGCACTTGAGTTGAGGCTGCACCAGCGCAGAGCAGAGCAGGACAGTCACCTCCCCTGACTGGCAGGTGATGCTGTGCTTGATGCACCCCAGGATTCAGTATAGCTTAACAGAGTTGTGTTTTGATGGTTTTAGCCTTCTACTGTTAACTGTTGCTTGCATTTTTATACCATAAAGCACACAATGACAAGTCTCAGGCTAAAGAACACTAGAGAAAGAGACAACAAAAACTATTTACATCTCATGGGAATATTTTCATTAGTCACATTCAGTTAGTTTAGTAGAAGTTGACATACTTCAGAATGTGCATAAGAGTGGCCCTGCTCAAATGCAGTTTGATACAGCATTATTAAACTTATATACATGCATTTAAAACAAGCAGCTGCTGATGCTCTCCTGGCTGTTTCCAAATCACTGCATCTGGTAAGGCTTGTTTTAAAACTAAACTGTGAGATTAAGTGAGATTTCATAGCGTAGTTTATCAAGTGTCCCATTTGAAAAAAAACCCCAACATTTTCTAAACGAATTAATCAGCTAGGCTCATGTTTACACAGTAATGGATGCACAGTATTCTATTCAAGCACATTAAAAACGCAGTTATGTCATTTATTATACTGTGTAGCCCATGCAGTAATGCTCACACATCAGTTGGGATACTTGCAAACATACACAACTGGTATTGATTCCCATAAATCATACTGAAGTCCCTCTTTTAAGGACAACCAGTCCCATGCCAGGTAAGTGATAGCGTACATGACAAATTCTTGCCTCATCTCTCCACAATGCAGGAACTCAGTCCTGCTGGTACCAAGTTGTATTTGAGATGCTGACTGAAGGTGATGAAAGCTGAGGCTTTCAGCACCTTCCCACACCACAACACAAAGAGCAAATGAGAAGCAGCACAGAAGCAGCTCTCATTTCATTATCAGATGAAAGTTGATCCTTAAATACTTACGCTTTATATCATCAGGAAGGAAATTATGTTAATAAATGCTTATGAATTAATTACAAATTCAAAGATAGTTAACTCCTAGCATTGCATGCAACAGGTTTATTTTAAAATACGGGTCCATATAAGTGATGTGAGCATTTTGATCTACTTATAGCAGTTCAAAGTTAACAAGAATAGTGTTTGAATCAAACAAGGCAGTCATTTCATATTATGAAAGAAAGAGAATTAAGAAATGAACTGAGCTCATCAGAGTAAATATGTGTCATGTATTAGTGACAGGAAACATAGTATGACAGAGGGTGATTATAGCCCTCAAATGAGTGATGAAAATACAGCTGCTCTCATTTTTCTGTGTTTCTTAAACTTTTGACTTTCTCATCAACTGACTTTTACACAGCAGTCCTCAGTGTCCTCTAACACAGTGCTTACTTTTTTTTAAAAAGCCAAGTCCTTTTTCACATATATGAGCTTTCCTAATACATAGAAAATAAATGCTGCTTTCTAAGCATTATCAACCTTGAGGAGTAGCTTCTTGAAATCCCTAAAGAACTACTGTATCATCCTGATGTGAAACAGAGTAATTACTTACATTTAACATGAATAAAATGTATCTTTTAAAAGCAACAGCAAGGACACACAAGAACTTGTAAACTCCAAGCATTTCATTAAAGCATTTCTAATACTTTTTGAAATATACCAATGTTTGATGTCAGCTCCCAAGTAAAGTTCAGAGACAAAATAAACATTGGTCAACAAAGCCAAATTACCAGCAACATTTGAAATGAGTGAATAATTCTAACTTTGCAAGAAGATCCACATTGGTACAATGTTACATCCCTATCGAGCTACTCTGCAGTCTGTTTCGAGGCATGTCTCCAACTACCCTTCATTTATCCTAAGAGTTACTTGTATTTTGTAGATGGAAGAATTACTGGGGCACATCTGAACTAGGAAATTAACTAAACAAAAAATCCCTACTTTTCTTAATAGAAATTGTGTAGCAATCTGAGTGACATTTAGAGAGAACCACAGTATTCACCTTCACTGGATACTGATTCCCTAGACATCTGATGGAAATGCCATTCTACAACTTTTAAAAACTTGAAAACTTCACAGAACTCCTTAGGTTGGAAGACACCTTTTAAGATCATCTAATCCAACCTGTCTGCTCAAGCTGGGTCAGCTAAAGCAGGTTGCCCAGGACTGTATCCAGCTAGGTTTTGACTATCTCCACAGATGGGGCTGCACACACTCTCTGGACAATCTGTTCCAGTTTCGATCACCTTCATAGTAAAAAAGAAAAAAAAAAAAAAGTTGTCTTGTTATCAGATAGAATTTAATGTGTTTCAATTTGTACCCATTACCTCTTTTCCTGTCAGTGGGCACTACCGAGAACAATTTGACTCCTTCATCTTCATTCCCTCCCATCAAGGAATTATATATGCTGAAAAGATCCCCTTGAGACTTTTTTTTCTCCCAGCTGAGCAGCCCCCAAACTCTCAGCTTCTCATTATACGAACAATGCTCCAATCCCTTAAACATCTTTGGGACCTTGTGGGCCCTTTGGGGCCCTGAGACTTGCTTCATGTCCTTCTTGTTCTGACAACTGGACATAGCACTCCGTATGTCACCTCATCAGTGCTGTACCACAGAGAGGAAGATCAACCTCCCTCAAACTGCGGGCAACTTACTTAAAATTATTGCATATTTATTCAGGTAGGAAGAAGAGATCACATATAACCACCTGGGATCTCTTACTTCTAGTGTTAAATTCCCAATCAAGTAGAACATTATCTAGAATAGAACACTAATTGGGTTGGCAGGACCTTTGGACATCATCTGGTCTAATGTTTTTGCTCAAAGCAGGTCTAATGTTAAGGTTAGTTCAGATTGCTCAGGGCTTCATCCAAAGTCTGAGTATATGTAAGGATGGCAATTATACAACCTCTCTAGGCAACCTGTCTCAACCCCTGACTATCCTCATTGTAAAATAATTTATACAGGTCCAGTTGGAATTTTCCTTGCTCCATGTTGTATACTTTCTCATATATACAAATAATTTACTAGCAGCAAGTAAACTCTTACTGACATTATCAAAGTTTTTGCCATAATCTTGGGATCATGTGACATATTTCTTTGCTTTTTAGGCAAAGAGTAGCAACATTGTTTATCATATAAAAAATAGTAGTATGCTCAGTGTGAAGACTGCCTTTGATTTGATGGGAAACAGTAGGAATTAGGCTATTCTTATCCCCATCACTTACTCATGAAAATGATCAGCAATGAGGTTTTGCATTTCTACCAGGAGGGTTTTTCTTCATCCCTACTGAGCTCTCTATCAGAAGCCATATATTAGCACGTAATAGCACTTCTGGGATATATATAGCATTTCTTAATGCTTACTCTTCTTTTATAGCCTAAAGTAAAGTAGCAAAGCAGGTTGCAAAATGCCAACATCTGTATTATTAGGCTATTGACAAATACGTAATCAAGAAAAATGCATTAAAGAAACACTTCAAGAGAAAGGTAAAATTGTGTCACACAGTGTTCCAACTGTGTTGAACTAAATTCCAGGCACTTTTAAAAAGTAAGAGAAATCGTAAAGTAAGTTCCTACAGACTTCATAATAATTGGCTCCTAGTAAAGAAGAGAGAATCAAATAAGTGACTCCAGCAAGGGAAAGATGAGCAGATCTGTATTGTTAAACATTTCCTTAGCACACTAAAACACTGGTCAGCCATAGCACACACTATCTCTTCCCAGCCAGTGAAACAGAAAACAAGAAACAAGGTCATAGCAGTGGGAGAGGGAAACTGCCAGCGCAAGGAAAAAAAAATCATAACTCTGAAACAAAATTGACTAGAAATTGTTACAAGCATGAAGGAGACAATTTAACTTTAGTCACTCATATGCAGAGGTTGAAGGGAAAAAAGATCTGGTTTAGAACATATTATTAGCTGACCATTAAACATACTAGATGAAGATCTTGTGACCAGTTTGACATACCTCCCTGGAAGTAGCAAACTTGAGAACTGTGATTATAGTCTTCAGAGGTATTGCAAATTTAAAAACACCAATCTATCTCAGCAGAATATAAACTTTTCAGCTAAGAGCAGCTGTAGATTTAAGCATTAAATGCAATGGGAATATTTTTAAAAAGTATTTTCCTTCTGTTTCCTTGATTGTTTTGCCACTATTCTGGATTTTTATTTTGAAGAATAGTTTTAATAAGCATGATTACATGTATCAGACACAAACATATCCAGAAATTTCCCAGAGGAAGTGAGACAAACTTACAAAATTTTAATGACCAAATTGTCTATTCAGTTACCCCAGTGTCCAGTGTGTGAACTGTGATCAGCTGTTGCTTTCTGGTTTGTTTGGGTTTTTTAAAGCATGGTACAGATATAGATGGCCATGTAGCCAAGCTGATTCTTCACGTGAGAATGACCTAACTGACATTATTTTGGCTTTAAAGGCAAAGATTCTTTGTTATAATATAAAATACTGTACTGTGCCACAACAGTTGTTTTTTTTTTTTTTCTTCATAAGTAATTGATTTTTGGTGAAGTGGGGTTTGCATTTGAAGCATCAGAGACTGCTCACAGGGAGTGATGCAACGGCAGGAGGTTTACAAGATATAAAACCAAGATGCTTCTGTGCCTCCATTTGCCTGTGTGCTTGGTCAAAAACCAGTGATCTGCAGTGGAGTTAGGACCTCTGGGCAACTAAAATACCAGTGGTATCCTCAACCTCTCTTGGTTTTATCTCATGGCATGCTAATTTCCATGCACTTTGGTCTGCTGTGCTACATCTCCTTCACCTTTTTATAGGGTATTGAAAAAAATGTTTTGTGGTTCTTGGTATATTCTGCGGGCTGCAATGGAGCAGGCATTATTTCAGAGTTGCCTGTGATTGTGGAGATCCACAGGGCATGACCAAAGTAGTCTTTTACAGTCCTACACTTTATATAAATTTCTAGAAATTCTGTACAAGTACAGAATCTAGCAAGTCTGTGTAAGTAGAGCAAGTAATGCTGGTGTGCTTTGGTAACATCTTAAAAAAGACGCGTAATTTGAAACAATTGCCTTGGTTCTTAATCAGGTGTTCTCCCTGCACCACAAACATCTTGCATCATCAGAAAAACATTTTTGGTCTCCGGCCATTTACTTCACTTTTGCTGGAGAGTTTGTTAGACCATCTCTGAATTACTGGAAATCACACTTGTGTTGCCATTTCTATTATTATATAATCTCCAATACTTCTTAACTACTTTACCTATTTCTATCTGATTACATACTTCTGCCAGTTGTTTCCTTTTACTCTGCTTTCTACAATAGTATCACCTGCTTATTCTGAGGCTTCTCCAGAGAAAATCTGCTCTGCAATTAATGCTACTTCAAGTCTCCCTGCTACTCCACAATGGAAAAAAATAAATCAATCAGTGACACTCAGAGCTACATTATCAGAAAAATTCCAGTGGTGTACTCATGCACAGACCAGCCTGATACAGCTGTTATCTGCATGGACAAGACTATGTCTCCTCCACAGACTCCCAGGACCTGTAGGTCATAGAGCAAACACTTTGCCAATTTGATGTATGTAGCATTCCAGGGGAAAAGTATTTCTATAACAGTATGAAAACAGGTTTCAAGCTTGCTAATCAAGTCACAATGTAGTCTACACTTTTTCACATGACATCCTAATGGCTTGCTATAATTCCATTACTTCTTAAAAAATCCTTGTTTCTGTCACTAATATATATCCTCTTCCATTCTATACTGCATTTTATACACATAATATATAAAAATACCGATTATAGGTAATATTTTTTCCACTCTTTTTTCCCTTCAAATTATCAAAGCCACTTACATCAACATATATAGCTCAGCTAAACAATAACCTGAAGTCTTCAAATAGTTTTATAGAGTTTTATCTCTCAACTTCCATGAAATTAAAAGACAAATGAAAACAATGAAAACAAACTGTAAGAACCCTCCAGTGCCTCTACTAAAATTGTTACTAACAGATTTTGTTTCTTACAGTTGAAAACTGGCAGGAATGCAAATCAAATTGTATCACACATGTCAAACAGCTTCACAATTATGCAATCAACTTGCACTGCAAATCAAAAACAAGACTTGCTACTAGATCTTAAGTCAAAACAAATTTAAAACGTCAATAAGCTCAGCAAAAGCAATCTTCAACAAATCTACTCATGTCTGTTATGATGGCAGAACCAGAAAACAAAGAGGCCTGAAAGGAAATAGAAAAGTAGCAACCAAATTGCCTCATCTTTTACAAGACAAATTAATGACATTCACAATGTCTTAGGGAGTTAACTACTCTACTTCAATCGATTTTCAACAGGAGTTCTGTTTCCAGCTCTCTCAAGAATAAAACCTTTAACTTAATAACACAATGTTGGGTGGACTCCATTTCATTTGAACTGCATGGGACCCATTCATGGGAACTGTCACTTTGTCAGCCCATTAAAACAGTCAGCTTTGTCAGAGAAAACCTAACACAGATACCTGTGAATTTGATTTTAACTTATAAAACAGAGAATGTTTCTTCCGGATAAACTAAGAGAAAATAGGGGGCAAACCAAGATACCAAGCTTCACATCCTCCTATGATCTTTTCTGACAGCAATTTAGCATATATATGTATATAGAGAGTCAAGGTCTGTGCAGCAACATGTTCCATGTGATCCTGTCCATCCAATCATATGACTATAGTCACTGTGGAATTTGGCCTACTGAGTTAGATAAAAAAAACTTTCCATAAGAAAAAGCAAAAATAAAAGTTCTTTAAGTATTTTAGATGTTTTTAACAGTTTGCATTAACAAATGAGAGTCACTGCATATAATATTTAATTGAAAGCATTATCTTGAAATTCTAATAATTTTTATCCACTATACTAATGGAAACAATTAAGCAAAACTGATACATTCAGTTCATTCTTCATGTGAATAATATGCTAGTTTTGAGAAGAGACAAACTCGGGATTCTAGCCAGAACCTATTCTCAAGTGAGCAATCAGCCCATAACTTGGCATCTGCCAGTTCTGCAGTGACATTAGCTTAGGAAGTTGACTGCTGGTTTGCCCAACCTTAGCTCCATGCCTGCATGAAAGCAAAAAAGTCTGCATAAATGATGTCAGTGTCTGACATTATCATCACTGAGTTTTCTAAAGAAAAGATGTATAAAACAATTCTCAAGTATGCAAAATAAGTTTGATATTGTTTTTGCAATTACAAAATCCTGACCTTCAGACTCTGCCTGCATGTCAACAGCATATTCTTGGTTTATGTGCATTTAATCAGATTGAGCACAAAATCGGCCAAAAACCGTGAGACCATGTTTACCATCCCTGCATCTTGAACTTCCTCTTGTAGTACTTGGAAGCCTGGGTTCAGCGCAGTGCTAATGAGATCATGTGGCTTTTAGCTGAGTAGGCCGTGGCAGTTTGGACTCCCTGTTTTTAAGACTCTCGACAGAACAGGGCTGAGTCTTTCTCAGAATACAAAGAATATACACAATTCTGCTTTTACAAAATTGTACTATCTACTGAACCTCATTTTCACATTTCTAACTTATCCAGTCACATCAGCTACACATGATTGTGGACTACTTTGCTACAAAATTCTGTAGGAAGAAAATTTTGGTGAGAAATGTAGCTAATACTTCGGGAGATTACATGCTTTTTAGTCTAAAATGAATTCTTAAGCAGAACAGGCAAAGGCCTTCTAGAGATCAAGATGTTTGAATACAACAAAATAATATCTGTTTTGGTCCTTAAATATATAATGGCACTTAATGAAAACATCTAACAACATACAAATTGGATCACTGTATTAAGAATCTTGTTTCGTATATAGAAAAACAGATCTTCATTTCCTCCTCAAAAAGAATCACAATCTTGCTAAACTCACTACATTCCCCTGCAGGGATATCTATACTTAAATGGCAGGTTAACGATACTTATATTACATCTTTAAGCCTGGATTGTATAAACATTACTATCTTGCTTCACTATGCATGCCCAGAGTCCATGCAAGCCTACAGTCCTCATTAAAATCGTGACTATCAGTTCTCATCACGCTTTAGTCTGGAAGTCCATGCAGTAATGTACAGATATATGTAACAGTCACCTCCTTATATCTTACAAAGGCGTATAAGATCAGCAGAGAGCATGCATCATTCTTCACTATTGTTTCATACCTTGCTGCTATTTCTAATCTGTATTGCAAGAGCTCCAGATTCTATAGTGGCTGTCAAACACTAAGAGATTCTATGAGATGAGATTTATCACAGATATAATAGCTCAGCTTTAGATTGCCAGCTGCCTTTTCACTGTATCAACACACTTGAAAAAGCACAAACATACCTTAAACATTTTTACTCACAAAATTTTTCACATTTGGTAATGAACTGAGCTCCCATAAATGTTAAATTTCAAAAATGGTTTTCTAAAGCAAATTATAAACTATGCTAAAGATATCCAATTTCTGACCTTTCTACATTACTACAATCTGTATGATTTTACTGAGTATTTTCAGATGTGACTGTTTTCTTCAGTGCTGCAATAACTTTAGGTTCTAGAGGCGTAAAGCTAGAATGTTTCACCTATCAATTTATATGGCAAATCTCACTCCATTCCCTAATGTAATATCCTTGGGAAGCTTTTAAGAATAAAAGGCATAATACTCTTAAAATTATTTCCCTTTATCACAAATGCATAGATGAGAATATGAAATTTTGACAAGGTATTTGGCTTATGAGAACTTGTTGATACATGTAACACATAGTCTGCTCCTATCATCATCATGCTGTCTATTTTATAATTCACATTTAAATACAAGACCTCAGTTGCCACAGCTCAGTAGGAATAAAATTAAGGCGATTTACATTTTTCCTGCTGAGAAATCTGGAATTCTGTCTAGTGTTTTATCCTGTGTCTTTTAAACTTGTCAAAAACAGTGGTGCCATCATAACCCTCTATCAGTCAGGAACTAAAATATGTATTTGGGGGCTGTGTCTTCCATTATGCATCAACTTACCAAAATCATGACAGAAACCATTGTTACAAAATATATCTAAAACAGATAATTTCAAACACAGACTGGTAACTTACAGTTTTACCTGATATATTTAAAATCTATTGTACAATTTTCTTCATTGCATCTGCTTTTCTTCACATTTGTACCAGCGAAGCAATACATTCCCCCTGCCTTTTTCTTTATATATTAGTGAATAGTACAAAAAACTCAAGAACAGTTGAAAACTGTCAAGATGAGGTAATGAAACTGCTTTCTTATAATCCTATTTTATATTAATGTCCCTCAGTTAGTAAGGACAAGCTAATGAATTTCAGTAGAGAAACTCAATAATACTCCTGAAAACTAATGCTTTTAGTACAATTAATGTAGTGCTAACAAAACCACTTAACAAAGATAGACATAAAGAAGAGAAATGGAAAGTATACTGTTTTGTTGTGGATAGATTACATCCAGTCACTTTTTCAAAGAAGGAAAAAGTAGCTCCATAGTTTGTCTGGATTCTAGGACCACCTGTCCAAATCTTTACAGTTTTTGCTCAGTAAAAAGGTCAGTTTTACTAATTTTTTAGAGCAAACATCCTTGCTATGAACAAAACCTCTCAATGGTGTTATTGTCCAAACCACTGCCACTGATGTAAACAGGAGACAATTTAAATGGCACTTAGTGACCAAAGAACAATAAACTTACAACCACTTACAGAACACTGCAATTTATTTAGCATAGACAAAAGGTGATGGAGATCCCTACTTCTTCAAAAAGTGTCTTTTTTCAAAATGGCAGAACACAGAAGCATTAGTCAGAGAAGATGCAAATATTTACTATAAAAAGTGAAAGGTACATGCTTCTCTTAGCACGTAATTTTCTTCCCTCTGTTTATGTTTTTATCATACAAAGTGCTTTATCATACAAAATGCCACTAAAGTGATTAAGGAAGGGGTGCTTCTGTCATATGAGAAGAGGCCGAGAGAACGGAGGTTGTTTAGCCTTGCTCAGGGCAGGTTCTTAGCAATGTGTGTAAATATCTGATGAGGGAAGTAAATAAGACAGAGCAAGAGACTTCTCAGTATTGTCCAGTGACAGGACAAGAGGCAAGGGACACAAACTGAAACATGGGAAATCTCATTTAAACATTAGGAAAAAAATCTACTGTGAGGGTGAACAAATGTAGAATCTATCTACACAAGGACAAACAGAGAGAGTGAGAGAGCTGGGAGTGTTTAATCTGCAGGAAAGAAGGGCCAGGGGAGACCTTAGTGTTTGTAAATTCTTGATGGAGGAAGGAGTAAAAAAGACTGAGAGAGAATCTTCTCGGTGCCCAGTGAAAGGACAAGAGGCAATGAACACATATTGAAACATGGGAAATGCCCCTTAAACATCGGAAATAGGTGATTTTTACTGTGAGGTTGTTGACACAGGAATTGTTTGCCCAGTGGAGTCTCCATCACTGAAGACTTTCAAAACCAAACTGGATAAGGTCATGAGCAATCTCCTCTATTGATCCTGCTTTAAACAGGGGACGTGGAATAGATGAGCTCCAGAGATCCTTTCCAAACTCAGTAATTCTGGGATTCTGTGAAATACGAACCAGATTTATTCAATAGGCCTGGAATATGTTCACTTCACGCAGTTTTAGGCTACCTGCAAACAGAAAGTGTATAAAGTGTTAGTCACCCCAGCTGAGTCCGACCTGTATTAGAGGTGAATGCCCTGGTGAGTGCTGGGGTCTGGTCTCCCACCAGGACGTTGGTCTCTCCTGAGTGTGCACCACGGTTACTAGCCAAGCCTGCACTGGCTCTGTCACCTCATGGTCTACATTACCCTATGGGATCCACTATGCTGAGCATCATGATGTCAGCTAAACAAAAGCCACTGAGTTTTCCTAAAAATCAGTAAGGATTGGTATCATATTGCACAGCAGCTTTGTGTCCATTCCCATTTGCTCCATGACATGTCTAAAAATTTAAATTATGAAAAAGCTACTATTTAATAATTTAAGGACAAAGCTACCATTATAGTAAGCTTCCTGGAATAGTGCATAACAGCAAAATACACAGTCCTGTTAAACTGGGTTAATAGCTGCTTTGCATGGCCCAACTTCCCTCATTTTTCCCTTCACTCAAGTTTTTCTATTTCTCATCTCGCTTCTGCATTCCCCTGCTTCTGTGGGTTGCTACATCTCTTAGAGGCAGCAAATTTTAACTCAAAATCTGATGAACAAATTTAGCTTCCAGAGAAATAATTGTGTTTTCAAAACAGTATAGCTTTGGGGTAGAGATGCTACTCCATGTTATTTATGTAACAGGAGTCTTACTTCTAGAAGAGGAAAACTCAATCTGAAATTGCAGAACATGTCCTTTCACAGTATAGAACTCTACTCAATAAACTAAGTTTTATGTTCAGTTCACTACTTGACTTTAGAACACCTAAAACCCAGTTGTTCTAGAGGAGAATGCCATTTCAAAAAGTGGGTAATTCAGGCTGGAAATGGGCTCTCTGTTAGGTGTGGTTCAGAATGAGAATGAGGGTAGCCAAATTTAGGGTCCAGACTATATACTACCACAATCCAGCTCTAGGGAAATCTGGGCAAAACACTATGGACTCCAGCTTTAACGATGTCTATTTTTTGCTTTTCTGAAAGCACCAAGGAAATCATACACTTTGGGAATTCTGGGGCAACTGTCAACTAGTGTTCCCCAGTAAAAGAGCTCTGTTGAATGCAACAGCCATAGAGGTGTGCCTTTTGGTCTTCTGTGCACAAAGGAAGAATCTGTGTATTTTGGGGCAGAGAGGGCCAAGGGAAGACAGAGGATGGAAAATGCTTGCCTCTACAGGAAAAGAAATCAGAAGAAAATCTAAAGGTTGACTGCAGTATTTATTAAAGGAGTAAGAAAAAAGCTGATAAAAAGAAAACAATTTGTTTTTTGAAGGGGAAAAGCAGATCCATTCCTCGAACTAGCTAACCTCATTAATAATGGAAGTGAACAGATATATCAACATAATCTAGTCACACAAGGTCCAGGGCAAGCTGGGTCCCATTTACTGAAACACCTGAAAGTATTTTAATTGATATTTAACAAAACTGGCTAGATTACATTTAGGGCAAATATATCCAAATATATCCATTCAGCTAATACCTTCAGCTGCAGTGGAAACATACCCTTTTGAGAGTCCATCTGCTCTAAAAAGTCTCCAACATAAACTGTGTTAAGAAAAGGATGCATTACTGAGCCTGTTTTACATAAAGACTAAAATATTTCTAGCTGCTTCCTAATAAATTTTTGATGTCAGCCACACAGGAAGACATGACTGCCTAGGAATTAAACCTCCAACTCTCAAATTCCAATACAATGTGTTAATCACAACATTAGTCTTCATCTGAATGCTAATTTGACATGCATTTAAACCAGACACTTAATCTCTGAGGTGAGAGATTTTATTTTTAAAAAATAGCCATACTGAATACTTAACCTACATTTTGCCTCATACTGCTATTGATACCAGCTCATGAAAATAATCAAGATATTGTCAGATAGTTTTAGAACAGGATTGGTAAAAAATTAGGAGTTAAGTCTCAAATTTTCAACATATGGAGGCAAGTAAAACATTTTGCAAGATAAAATATTTGAAGATAAATGCTGGATTCTTCAGAACATCATGCCTTATGTAGTATGTGTCTGTGTATTTATAGATACAAAATTTTATACGCTTGCAACTGAAACAGAACTTTGCGCTTTAACTGCATTTTTGAATTTGGTTTTAAGCAAGAGCAAATGATCACTTAAGATGACAAAGACTCAGGCCCACCAACTCATCTTTCTTTTTCATATTAACAAACATCCCATGAACATGAATTTTACTGTTTACACAGTCTAATCCCACACAACACTATCATGACTTCCTGAAACAAGTTATTTTTATGTCTCTATGATGTATTAAAATGTACTTTTACCTCTGCTGTGATGAACAGGTTGTTTGTTAATACACATCTAGTGCTGATATAGTGTTTTACAGCTATACATTACTTATTAAAAAGGAAATAAAAATGCACAGTTATGCTCATTTAAAAGCAGCAGTTAATATTAATAATCACTTAAACAGAAATACGGTCTCATTTTATGTTTGTAATTAACTGAAAGTATTTTTGGTTGGAAATAGAAGAATGCTGTTACAGACTCACTCTGCAGTGAGGTTTAAATATAACATCTCCATCATTGCACCGTTTGCAGCATAGTTAGAAATGTGCTTATAGACTACTCTCGTTCCACACATGCACAAGTACCACAATCTCCCAATAACTGGGGGTGAAGACATCAAATAAAGGATAACACCAGTGTCCACAGAGCATTGATAACTGGGAGAACCAAGTGTCACTCCTTCTAACTCCTGTAATTCTTATGTGAGAAAATTCCAGTGCATTATCTAATACAAGTGTGCTGGAAGCCTGTGGACTATTCAGAACTGAAGTGGTCCTCTGGTCTACTTCTCTGCTGCACCTCTCAGTCCTAAAGCCACAAAGATGGCATTATAGTCCCAAGGGCGTTTTGTTATGTTTGCTTAGGTTGTGATCACTGCACAGGCAGAAACTGCTCATTTGAGACTGCCTAATTTCTGTTCCTTTTTACTAGTCCCTTCCTCACACCTCCCAAACCCAGGATGGTTAGACACCGTAAGTACCTTCTATTCTGTCTAAAGTACTTCCAATACTTCATAACCACTTATTCAAACTCTCTACTTCACAGTGGAGTCAGTGACTCTAGCATGTGAGCAGAGATGAGGAAAGGATAAAGAATAAAGGTTTCACACAATATTCAAACATTGTTATGTAAAGAAAACTACTCACATGAGGAACGCTAGACTGCTTACATCCCTACGGACTCTGTGTCAACAAAAATAACAGCAACCTTTTTTCTCTCTATTCCCAAAACAGCACAGAAACTAAACCTGCAAAACTCGGTAGATTCCAGCAAAAAATTCAGTTCCACCAGAGACTAATGCCAAATATGATCTTTCAGATCTCATTTCTCTAAAAAAGGAATGCATTATGTTAGACACAAGTAGGCAGAAACATAAGACATTTAGTCAAAACATCCAAAGGGCTCCAGCACAAGAAAATTGATACTCTAGTTAAAGAAAGTTGAGCATTATGTAATACACACAACTGTATAAGTCGTCTGTTTTCTGCAGTGAAAGGAATGAAACAGAGTACTTACTGACCTAAATACAAACTTTTGTCCAAGACAAGCATAAATTCCTATTTTTCAATTCTTTCAATTCTTGAGCAACTTCGGTGGGACACACAAATATGTACCTTGAATATCTTTTATGTGGATTTCCTTCTCAGTCTGAGTTAGAAATATTCATCTGCTGCACCATGCAACCTATGAAATGTGTTCAAAAGCACCAAGGTTATCTATAAAATACTGTGTTCCTCCTCCCTGAAAAATGTTTTGTTATTCAGATGCTCTCTATAGCTTTTTATAGCTTAAGTCTCAAATGCTTCCTAAGTCATCCTACTAAATAACTGTACTGGGCCTGGCTAGGACAGAATTAACTTTCTTCCCAGCAGCTCACATGGTGTTTTAGTTACTTGACCAAAGCAGTGCTGACAGCACACTAAGGTTCTACCTATTGCTGAGCAGTGCTTGGCCAGCACCAAGGCCTTCTCTTTCTCACTCCCACCACAGTGAAGACTGCAGGGATGCAATACATTGGGAGAGGACACAACCAGGCAGATGATCTGAACTAACCAAGGAGATTCCATGCCACGTAACACCACGATCAGTCACGATAAGGAAAAACGGGGGCTTAGGGGTGTTAGCTGCCATTTCCTTGGAACTGGCTGTTCATCAGTCTGCCTGAGGGACGTGGACAGTGATTGCCTTTGCCCCACTTGCTTCCTTTCCTTTCATCTTTCATCTATCCTTCACTCTGTAAACTTTTAAACTTTTTTTTTTACTTCAACACCCAAATTTTTTTAACTTTTACTCTTCCCTCATCTCATAGAAGCTTGGGGTGAGTAAGTGAGCAATTTGTGGTGCTTAGCTGCCCACTGGGCTTAACCCACAAAAACAACATAATAAACGAAACCAGTGACTTCCCACCTTTCTGTTGTGCTGCCCGGTGACGTATGAGTAGGTATTGGGGGTTTATGCACACTTGTGACTAAGCCTGTACTTGTGCTACAAGCAGATATATGCTGTCCCATTTCTCCATGGCCAGATGCAGATGTGCATGGTATGACATGACCAACATCTCTGAGGGATGGAAAGAATCCAGGAGTGGGCTGGGTGCCAGATGAAGTACTTACCCAGGCAGCACCCAGCTCAGTTTCTAGTCTGCTTATAGGTCAATTAGCATGATCACAATAATTCTGTGTAACACTATACATTGGTTACGAGTAGTCAACATAAATGCTTTCAAAACACCTGGCCCAAACTAAACACAAAAATTGTACCAAAACATAGCCATGCACTGCACATGCTTCTCACCCTGGGGAGTGGATGTGTGAAAAGATTGTGACAGACGTTAGGGACATTGCTTACTACGCTGCTGGAAGACATTTCATTTATATGGTAACAAATATATTATAAGAAGCTATACAGATTTATGGCATAATCTCAGACAGATATTTATATCAAGTTATTAAATATTTTTTAAGAGTGGGAATATACTAGATAGAAATTATAGTATTTTTGGGTGTCATCCCACTGATACTTGTTACTTTTACTGCATTTATAGAAAGGTATCATTTGTATTACTGAATATTCTTAATGTCCTCTCACTGAGCACTAAAATGCTGTATTATATAAAAAATAAAAAAACACTTAGCATTAGATTTTCATACATAACTTTTATGAGTAAAATAGAAATCAAAATGTACAGACCCTAAGGTAGAATTCATTGCAAGCAATTTTCCCTACTGACTTTAAGGGGATTTGAACCTGTAGCTTTCGACTCTAAAAATAAACACTGCATCACTGTCACATATGAAAAATATTATGAATAGTGAAGAACTGCGGAACTAGTTTAATCTACTTCTTAGAGCAAACTGAGAATCTCCTAAAAGGGCTTAAAGATTACTGTACATCTGAAGCAAAGCTCTATCTTGCATACCACCGAAATACAGTACAAAGATGGCTTAAAGAATGTGGTTATTAACAGGGGTATTTATTGATCATAACAAAATATTTATTTTCTGTCAGTGGTATGATAAAAATTTGCCACAATGAAGAGAAGAAGCCTTAAAGACAGGAATCCTGACTTCTTATGCTTCCTAAGCATCTGTTAGTTCTATTTACACAACATACACCCCTGTGTTACTTTAGGGAAGCTGGGCATACAATTCCACACAATATTTATTTTCTCTAACCTTATTATTTTAAAAATAAATATGAACCATTCAACAGAGTCTGACTTTCTTCTTTCTGAAAGAATTCTGGGACGCTGATCTTGGACCATTCTGCACCTTAGCTAGTTTGTTTTTATTAATGGTTAAAACAACACATCTTTTCTAGGTTTATTTTTAAAGAACATAAAAATATAAATGGAGAAGGGCTTAATACAGAACAAACAGGGAACAGTATTTTTATAGAAAACTTAATGGCTAAGCAGATGTCTAACCTACTTTGAGACCAATATGCTATGCAAATACAGTACACAGTTCTCCCTTGTATCCCAGGGCTATCTTTTGCAGGACTAGCTGTTGCTTTACTTTCCACATACTTTTTGAATACTACCCATCAAAAAAGAAGATAAAAGAGCATTTAAAATTTAAATAGCCAGGTATTTCACAAGGGACCCCATCATGCCTTTATAAAGTGCTGACAAACCACACTAGATGTGCTGTACTGGAAAACATCTCACCTGACTAATGCCATCCTGCTGTCTTTTTGATATAGATGTCCCTCTATTCTGCTTTTTCTGAATTAGCAATCTGAATTCTGGAGAATTTCAGGTAATTGCACAAAGAACTCTCTGCCAAGACTGTGTGCAATTAAACTTCCAAAAATGTCACAGCAGAGACTGACTGCAGAACCTTTACTGTAAAACTTATCAAGTAAAAAAAGGCCACCTATCATCTAATCTGAGTTGCACTAAAAATTAGTTTTCTCCTAAAGTTCAGATTATTTTGACTAAAGCATCCTCCTTAATTTTCTATTGTAAAGAGTGATCTACAAAAAATCATTACTAGTTCCAAATATTAAAAAAAAATAAAAATCCTTAATAGTAGTCTGAATTAGTCTGTTTTTTATTACCTCATTTGCTAAGATACAGTAATTTGATTTTCTTTTAATCAGCAAGACTGAATAATCTGGTTTTGAATACAACTTACTTTATCTCAAATGTTTCCATTTAGTTCATTAAGATAACATCACGAGATATGATTGATTAATGTCTGGAAGTGCCACTTTAGCTTTACTTTTACTAAGCTGTGCCCCCAGCCATTCATGATAAAGCATGTGTCCCAAGAACTCTATCATTCTTTTAGGTCTTCTATATACCCCTTTCAAACTTTCTGTATCTTTCTTGACGTGCAATTGCCAGAATCAAGTTCAGAATGAGTGGTGATCACAGCATTAACAACCATTGAATCAATGTAATTCAACAACTGCTTGATATTCCCCTTGCCCATTCATCTAAGACTACCTTCATTCTTTTGTCTACCCTTGACACTGGCAGCTGATTATACCATGACCCTTCAAAACTCCTTTAGAAGTCTGTGCTTTGTGAGGGAAGAATGAGGCACTCTGTAAATAGAACCTACAAATAGTTTCTACATAGCGATTTCTCTTTCGCTATCTATCCTATTCTTCTATTTTATTATCTTAGATCATAGATCTGGAATATGCACATGTAAGTGTATAAGACTTCTATTTGAACTCATCTAATGTCAGGGAGCTTAATTACATTTATATGGAATATATAAATTTTAGAATTACTCCCATGTGATATTTTCTGCTGTTTCCTTCATGAACAACTGAACACTGCAGACTTATTTCTGCAGTTTTAAGCGTGGAAGAAGTTAGTAGGACATGAATGCTTAGCCTCCCCCATTTACACAGTTTTGCTTTTTTGATTCATAATTAAACTGACTCTAGCCTAACATTTGAATCAAATGTCTGTTGTAGGGAAATTGTGATTATATTACTGTAAGAAAAGTGCCAGATTATGTCTCCATTTCATTTTTACCAAAGCAGTGGTCTTTATTCAAGGGTTTGTGCCATCTTGCTAAACTACTTTTGTCATGAGTTTCTCCTCTCTCTGCTCCCTCTTCTTTCTTCTGGCTGCCCTGAACACAGAACTAATAAAAGTCTGGTGGCAGCACTTCACACCAGCTGAAGTTGGTACTTAGCAAACAGTGAGATCATGGCTTGAATTTCAGTTCAGTGGATACTGAATAGGTGTTTTTATGTAAGAGCACCTAGGATATGGGCCTGGAAAATACATAGAGACCTTCCAGTCTTCTGTCTTGCACTTACAAAGAGAAAGGTTTTGAAATTGTACCAGAAAGCTCATCTACATAGGATTAAAAATAATCAACCATTTCTCTAGGATTTGGTGACTGATTCCAGTCCGTCAACTTGTAATGCAAATGTACCTGTTTTTGGCCTGATGAGTCTTTACATAGCACAATTCCAGAAATAATTAAGAGTAAAAAAAATTATGTAATTTTAGTGCTACAGAAGTGAAAAAGGAGCGATTAAAGTTTTCTAAATGTAAATAAAATTTATTGGGTTTTAACCATCTGATTTGAAATGAAAGACCTTTTTTCTTGCTTTGTACAAATTCATAGATTTAAATTTAGAACTTCTGCAGTAAGTGTAAAGGATTCAAATTGTGATCCCTTAAATTAGCAGGAATGCTTGCTAGTGCCTTCAGTGGAAACAGAGTCAGAAATAGACCAAGGTATTTTCTACGTGAATAATGATATAGCATTATTTAAATGTGTGCAATATTTCAATCTTTTCAGTGTTAAAAAAAATGAGTAGTCTTTTGATTTTATATTGTGGAGATTGAAGAATGCATCTCAAGTAGTATTTACAAATGGTTTTCCTTCCTACATCTTAAGGAAGAAAAAAAGTCATACTCAAAACATTTTTAACAGTGGCGAAAATTCTAGCACTAGAAAGTTGACCTGACTTTGTGACTAGTTTCCAGACAAAAAAACGTTTTCTTACATATAAGACATTTCGACATTTGGTTAAAGGATTAAATATACATTAGTGGATACCCTGTGCAACAGAGTAGGAGCTATGCTAGTCTGAACCCATTTAAACATAGTTTTTCCAGTAAAAAGTAATCTTTGCCTGGCCTGCACAGACTCAATGGAACTATTTTACACGCTATAATCTATGCTAAGTGAGATTTGTCTTCCAGAGCAGACAGTGACCTGAATTCCAAGGAAAATATTTAGAATTTCATACCAGAACTTGTACTCTAGATTCTTCTCAACAATCCTTCTGTGATTTCTTTTCAGCATACACAGGGCTCTTCTTATTCCAAAATTTATCTTCTACTTGGAGTTTTGATCAGTCCCTTGTGTTTGTGAGATAAGCAGGAACATGCAAAGAAAAGAAAATGCAATGAAAAAACAGACCCCTGAATATGAAGCCTTGCTAGCTCAGAAGTGTTCCAGAGAAAAGCACAAGCATAAGACCTAAAAAACAAATGACTGTAAGCATATGCTTGCACAGACTCCAGCCCCCCCCAACAAAATGAAAATTGTTAGCACCTATTTGCTTACAGGAATACAACTTTGAAGAAGACTCTTAGTCATTAAGTCCAGAAGTGTCTGGTGCAGGTAATTGCAATGCAGTTCACTCCTGCAGGGACATCCTAACTATGAAGGTACTTCAAGTTGGTATCCAGCAAAGATCTGATCTACTGCCTTTCCTCTAGAGAAGGAATACAGCCTAAACATCCCATCTTGCATCTGTGCATATTCCAAACAAATAAAAGCACAAGCTGTAAAAGAGGATTTTTTCCTATGTTAGGACCACTCAAAAAAGTTCTGGAGCTCCTGGTCATATTACACTGATTAATTTTGGTACATAGTGAGACAACAGCAGCAACTGCACAGTCAGCAGTTGGATTTCCATGCCCTGTTTAACCTAAATGGAATGACTGCTTTCCTTGTATTTGATACAGGTCCAGAGACTGAGGCCTACAGAGCTGGTGACTTCCAAGGGAATGATGCTTATGGTAACACGATAAAATGAGCAATAATGGAGCATCACGTTTTTAGTCACTATTTAAAACCTATGCAGCCCACAAAATACTTAGAAAAAAAGTGTTCAGAAAGAAGTGACTATAGTTTAGCAGTTCAATTAGCCTGTGAGATGCAATGTGACACTTCATGTAACCCTGCAGTCCAGTATCTGAATGAATGGTCACAATCATTAATGCCAACATTCCACCACTCTTACAGCAACACCACACTGAGCTGTCTGATCTACTCTAACCTACAAGGAGCTCCTGCAAAACAAACTTCTAAGGCTTCACTCAATACAGGATGCTCAGCAATGTTTATGCTTTTTTTACTGGCAGGAAAGTACAGGAATCAACATTTAACTGTCAATTGCCACTTTCAAGGGATGTTTAGGTTTATTGCTGTGAACAATATAAATTTTGCCTACTCCAAAAAGCAGGATCAATAACACACCACCCACTGATGTATAAGAGAAGGCTCTGCATTGCCCAGGTTCAAGCATTGTGGGCTTCTTTCTATTGCCCTAAACTTACACCAGTTCTTCCCGAAATTCTGCCTTTGTTCATGCAAATTCCATATTCAGAATTCATCCATAGGGTCACTATCACAGCTTCCTAAAGAAAACTTTCTTTGCTTTAAAAAAGTATTTTTAATGAATCTTGTTTGTTTTAATGACAAGAAAAGTTGCAAGATGGTTCTGCGAGTAGCAAGATGTGTCTGTGTTGGAAGCTGACTAGAAACCATATCCTAGTTCAGAGTAACCCCCTAATGGTGTTACCATGGCACTGAGCCACAGCTAATATACTCTGTCTTTATATCACACTAAACATTAGCAGATATCTTCTTAGTTTCTTCAAGCCCAGGCAGCAGGAGCTTACATCTGCTTAAAAAATACATAGATGCACCTCAACGCATAATTCCCTTAAGAAATAAAATAGCACCTTTGTACTTCCAAGAAGCACACCCAATCATGTTACAGAAAAATATACCTGTGTGACTAATGTCTCTCCCTGAACTCAATTTGTCCATTCTATTCCTTTGTTTAAATACTCAACCTTTAGGCAAAACCAATCTTTTATACATCTCCATGAAGCCAAACTCAACAGAATTCCATACCTAAATGGGGCCTGCTGAGATCATTATAACTTCAGTAAAAAATACAGACTTCAAAAGAATCGCAGAGAAAAAATCTGTGCCTTTGCATATGTGAACTGCAGCAGTGGTTTTAATACTACATTTACTACCAAAAAAATTAGTATAAAAGACAGTCAGGCTTTTTTTTAGTATTTTACTCCCAGGTGTTCGATATCACATGCAGTTATACCCACTCATTCTTCCAGTATTTCAGTGCTCCCCAAATAGTAATAAAAGAATCTGCTCCACAACCTATTCAACAAGACAACACTGGCAGCCGTAATTTACAGATACAGAAAAGGGAAACATAGAAGACTAGGTCCAAACTATTTCAAGTACTCTTTAGTTCCATACACCTGATGTTCTAAGGTTCAGCTTTTCAGGACACTCAGGACTCAGTAAACAGCTCTGCTTCACATGATTTCGGTTGTACTGGTGATGTCAAAACAAGGGCAAATTTGGCAACATGTGTCTCACAACTGTTAAAAAATGAAAGGCCATCTGTGAAACCCTGACCTATATCATCCATCCAGGAAAAACCGTAATTTAGTGTCTAAGACAGGCAGATACTAGTCCACCAAGGCAGCATTCAACTTCCCTGAGCTGAGAATATCCTTTGTCTTCCTGCAGCATTCCTCTGTGTCCATTCTACACTCCTGCAGGTGATAAGGGGGTGCTGGGGGAAAAGCCTTTTAAGAACAGAAGTGAGGAGCACTACAATGGATAAATTATGGTCACACCAACAACCTAATTTAAGAAATGTCCTAACATTTTGGCCCTTTAGCTATATTAGAACAGTTTAATTTTTATACTTAACCATTCCCAAAATACAGGAATTCTACTGCTGAGTTACTATGGCTCCATGCAGTCTTAAGTTGTCAGCAGTTTGACTTCTGCACCTGTCGAATAGACTTCGCCTTCGTGAAGAAACAGAATCAATACCAAGCCAGAAAGCACTGAAGTGAAGAGAGGTTCTTTGCTTGTTCTCTCTGCTGTTCAAGGAGGAACAATGAAAGGGAAAGCTCTACCCAAAGACTTGGCTGCAGATACTGTCTTTGGAAAATGTCACGGGCAAACTCTCCCCAGCCTCACGTAAGAACGTATATAAACTTAGATTATTTTTTTCAAAGGCTTATACTTAGATCAAACACTTCTATTTTCACAAGAACAGGAAAAAATACATTTATAATACAAGGGCAATAATTAAATCAAATTTGAGGTCCTGGCTTAATGAAAAGGTTACCAAAAACATTTTTACACTGGGCAAAATGTCAACTTCTCCCTCATCTTGTTCTTGGAATTATTTAATAACTGACAATTTTATAAGCAATTCAAGGCAAGGTCTATGGTAACTTAACTAAAGTAAGTACAAGGAGTATTTGTGGTTACTCTGTCTACAGGCATATTCAATACTGGCATAAAGTCAAGTGGATAAACTGAAGCTGAAGTTACAGCAGTTTTCATCAGCTAAAGCTGATGTTTCAAACTATTTGTTTTTTTATGGATTCCTCCTTTGATTGATGAGAGCCAAGACACTTTCTTTGAAAACATACAGTAAAAATTACATGATAAGTAGCCATCATCACCTGTAGGAAATTTCAGTCAGCACATTACCTGTCATATGCGTTATCACATATTACCCACCCACTCCCAAAGATGGAAACTGTAAATCCAAAAGTCCAGTGCTTGGCAGATGTTTGTAAATGTTCTTTATATATCAGAAACGCTTGAGAAATCTAGGTGTAACACAGCTAGATGGGAGGAGTGGGGAGGGTTCTCTACAGCCAAGAAAGAAGTCAGATGCAGAGTTGGTATCTCATAGTCCAGAACCACAGAACACCAAACTTACTACAGCAACTCTTGTCCATGTGACCCAAGCACACTGCTAGTGCAGCAGCCTAGCAAGTACCCAAGAAAGGAAGACAAGAGACTACCCTCAATAAACTGAAGAACTGTTTTCTTCATGTATGCTGTTCTATTTATGCTATTCTGTCAATGTTACACACATATTAGCAAGACTTCCCGTGCCAGAATGAATCCCACACTTCTTAGTCCTGATCACCAAGTCAAACATGGAAATGAGGGTTCACAGATCTTCTGGATATCAAAAATAATAGACTTAACTGGAGATACTGTCGCTACTGTGTGGTGACACTCCAGCTAAAGCCTTCGGTGTTCTGGTGTGAATGATCTGTTTTCCTTCTGCCTGGGACAAAGCACTAACTCAGAATTTCTACCCATACTAATATCCTCTTTCTTTTTTAGGTGATAACCACACTTTTCATCAAATTAGCTATTTAATTGCCATCATTGAAATAAACTTACAGCAACTCTTCCAAATTCGGCCTAAACCTATGGTTAGATGAACAGCAGAGCTGATCTAACAGACCAGTTGTACCAAAAAGAAGGGGAACACCACTCTGGAGCTTGTTGATCCATCCGTACATCCATTTAATACTCTAGAGCAGCAGAAAGCTTTTTCCTAGTTTTGTGGTGGTTTAATTTAACCTAATTTATGTGGGGGTTTAATGACTGCCAGGGCTCAGAGACTGTAACCCATAGCAGCAGCACTTCCCTTGTTCTAAGCAGTGGCTGTAGATGTCTTCTGAAACTGCACCCCTAGCTCATTGTTTGCTGCTATTGTTCAAAACCTGAAGAAAGGCTTGTATGGCCAACAGTTTGTGTGGTTTTCCCTACTGTACTAGTTGACGTAGTAAGAGCTATTACACCTTGAGAAGCCAGATGTTGAAGTAAAGCTTCTCACTGGTTTCATCCAGCTTCACAATAAATAAACTGAAAGAGCTTCTCTGCAATTAATGGTAATTTTGAGTTGGAGGCTAATCCCATGTAAATTTACATTTTAAATTTTCAGGAATGAATACACAAGAGTTACACATCAATAGCAGATTTTAAACACTAGCCTGTGTGGTGTGAGGCACCAACTGCCACTGAGTACACTATTTCAAGTAAATCTATTTGCATTCTGTGATCACTATCCACACAAAAAAACCCCCACTTGTACTTTTGGTAAATATGTATTTGGGATGAAAGCATAAAAATTTACTTTATCTATGATATATCAAAAGAGTTAAGATGGAAAGCTGAAAAATATTGGTTTGATTAAGCAGCTCTTCAAAATCACTTTGAATGCAGGGAAATTCTACAGCCAGAATCAACCAAGAATACTTACTCAAAATACCATTTATATCATATAAAGGATCTTTTGTCTCTGTAGCTAGTACTAATGATTCTTCAAAAAAGTAAACAACAATTTTATAAAACCATGAAAGAAAGAAACATCTTTAACTTCATTCAATACACATATTGGCTACTTAAGAGATGATCTTTCATCTAAAAAAAAGAACTGTGTTTTCATTATGAAATTAATCAAGAGTCTGGTTTCTTACATATTCCATTCTTCTTCTTGAGGAAGGAAATAAATACAATTACATTTGCTTTAATCAGTGGAGACACTTCTCTAAGAATCACTCAGGACTTTTATCTCAAGATCAACTACTTTTTTTGTGGCAGAGAGAATTTCTCTCTCTGTCTGATCTGATTAGTAGTAACCAGCACTGAAATCTATCTCCAGAATATTTAAATTTTGGATTCCCTTACTTTAAGGTGCTTTGTTTATACACAAAGACTTTAATAGATGTAACACAATGCAAAAAGTCAGAATGAATTACAAGGGGTTCCCCAAGAGCTTGTATTACAAAAACTAAGCTGCAACAACAGGCAAGCAAAACAAGCGTGTAGGGTAGAGTTTAAAAGATGGGAATAACAAACTGGATGTGAGCAATTTTACAGCAATTATGACCTAGGACTCTCCCTGATGATATCAGATTGTACTTACACATTCAGCTGACAGAAAATAATTCCGTAACACCACCACGAATATCAAGCATGTAATGAGAATCACAGCCATGAATCAGGAAAATATCACTGCTCACCATTTAGGTCTCACCGCTATTTCTTGCTACATCTCCACTGGCATGTTGTGTGTGGGAAGGGTTCTTTATGATAAGAATCACCATGGAACACAAAGTGATTTTCCTCCTTGTGGAAGAACTGATACTGAAGCTGAGCAAAGGGGCCACCAAAGGCATCCCCTGTTCGCAGGGTGGATACCTGCTCTTCAGCACTCATTGCTCATGTCCATGTGTGCCCTCCTCAAAACAATGAGCACAAACTCAATTGCCAGTGAAGACTCAGTGTGGGAAGGCAGTTCTTGAACCATTACAGACTGCGGCAACTTGAAGCTCTCTGTGATGCACTAGTTAGTGACATGACAGTATCTCAAGGAAGTGAAGATCCTCCCAATAACTGTTATTCTCATCTTTAACCTCTTCTGAGAATGTAAGTTTTCTTGTCTTTTCCTGGTCAGATCTTTTACGAAAATAGGATTATTATGGCAAATTAGCAGGCTACCTTCTTAATCCCAGTCAAATCTCAAAACATACATAAAACAATGGCAAACAAAATTGTTCCATTACAGGAAAGAAATGAGCAATGCACAGTAGTAAATGAGAAGTTTGGTCAGCTGCTAGGAAAGCTACTGACATATGCATGAATTTCACTATTAATAATTGGATAAATGGTTTCAGCTTTAGGTAACCAGTCAAAATTATTTGTTTCACATGTAAGAACTAATAGTGACAGCTGTTGAGACCATAGTGCTCGAGTAACACCACATATCTTTCATTCCAGGAGTGGCCCACACTTGACAGTGAACAATTTTTATTTTATAAGCAATAATCAAGATAAGGACAGCAGCACTGATATTCCCCATGGACACACATTGTGGTAGAGACAGTCTTGTCACAGCCCGATGGAACTGGCTGCCAGTGTTACACCTGCTCTGCTCATTACAGGCTTCAGTCTCAAAGTCTGTCAAGCTGTTACTTTTCATGGCACTACATCTACTGGAAAAATTTAAAGATAAAAACACAATACCCAGGAAAACAAGCTTCATTGTAAGGAATGCCTAATGCACTACCCGCCATCATTCAAAACAGATAGCTACAACACTGATATAGAATCAATTTTATTTCTTAATCCTTTAAATATTGAGTCTAGTAATAGGAATAAAACTCCTTCCCAGAAAACTACAACAAATGTTTTGTTAACTGAGGATTTGGGGAACAAACAACCCCAAGCTAAGGTGTACTTGCTGCAAGTTTTCAATAGTTAAAGAAAGGATTCCCTTTTCAACACCAGCAGTATGTCTTTCTATGGGAGAAGTTCAAAACTTTGCTTGGGATTATTCCACTTGTCTAAAAAGGGTCTTTAAAGCCAAAACTGCAAAAAGGAACTAATCATTTGGGTTGTTTTTTTTTTTCCTCACTGGGATGTTCTCATTGAGATAGCTGGAAGAATATATGGAGATGCTGTTCGCACCAGTCTTTCAAAGCACAAAAAGATTGTAACTTAATATCTTTTTTTTTTTAATAAAAGGCTGTGTAAACTTATATATATACCTCTCTGTATATATATATACATCAATTAGTCAAGCTAAGAACAAATCCTATATATCCCCAACATAGCAAAAAGCAAGATACAAAGTTCAGACACTTCACTTTTATCATCGCCCTTTTAGCATTGCCCTCCACTTTTCTCAAAGTTCTTTGGTGCATCCCACACTAATTTGCTTATCCACCCTAAAAATGGAACTGCACAGGAGCAACTTTAAACCAATACATTTTATTTCACTTTATTTTGCATATTCTAGTTTATTCTATTGCAGGCTTAGAAGTGAAACCTAGAATTTTTCATTTCCACTCTGAATCCTAGAGTGTTCATAGAGCAGGGAAAACCAGCTAGAGCAGAATGGTGAGTACACTTTTGGTATTATTTCCTTTACTGCTTTCAGCTAAGGTCTGGGCACACAGAATGCCACACACACTGAATGTTTTTATCTTCTTTGTAAGGAAATTCAATAAACAAGGATGAACGCTATTTGATTGTTGAATGAAATGCACAAACAAAACAGTATTTTTTCCTGTTTGTTAATCTGACCACCCAGCATACCTAAGAGATTCTCGATTACAGTGTTTTCACTGTCACGTGCAGTCTTCACTTGGTTAACTTCAGAATTTCTGAGGGAGATGTTAAAAGCCACGCAATGAACCCTGAAGTAATACAGTTTTCCCACACTTAGCTGCTCCAATCCTCTAATTAATACTATGAGGTGCCAGTGCATAGTTCTAGACAAACAAAAATGATAACATGTCCTGTTGCCCCAACAGTGACAAACACCTGAAGCAATCTTTTCCATTCCCATTTGGAGAGCAACGAGAGGTACAAAACACAGGCAGTGTGATAAGGGATACCTGATGCCACAGGAAACAGAACAGTTTACTAGCAAGACATATAAAGACCTTCACATACTTTATACTGTAAAACCAGGTGGTTGTATGTGTGAAGCACTACCCCCCTGCTAGAAACAGTGACTTTGCTTCTTCACAGCGGCAGGCATGCTGAGAAAAAAAAAGAAAAATTAATCTTGTAAATTCATAGTTCTGCCTCTGTACAGGAAGAGAAGAATGTGTCCCAAAAACGTGGAGGATGAAAATCCACTCTGGAAGCAAACTTGAGTTGAAAGGACCACTACATACAGGATCCAGACTCAATCCCATTTAAAACAGCAACAGGCAAGAGGACCATGAACAGAAATCTATCTATGTACAACTCCAACATGTTTATTAAATCAACTAGCTTAGCTTTTAAAAATACATATTTATATATTTTTTTACTTCAACAGATACTATTTTTGCTTAACAAAACTAAGCAAAACAAAATCCAGATTAAAAGCATCTGGGATCTGTCTCTGGCTTCAAGGTACGGACATAGCGTGATGCTATTTTTTAGGTATTTTTGTTCAAATTTTATTTCAAATTAATACACTTTGAATAACACGGTTACTTAATTCTTACAATTTACATCCCCCTTTTGATTATTTGGCTAAAATAATGGGTAACAAGTTGATAACTGAAAGAGGTTACCATTTAACCACTGAGCCAGAAAAACTGCAATTGAATGTTGCAAAAGTTTCACAGTTCACAAACCAGCCGCAGGAAACCTGCTGGGTTTCTGAGCATTGTCTACACTTCTGACATCCCATTGCGTGTCAGAAACTGACACCAACCTTTCACTATCTACGGTACCAACTATGCTCCCTCACAGTTGTGTGCGTATGTGAGATGATTCACTTGCTTTTATTCCAGGGAACTGATGATTCATTCAATCGTCTCCAGACCACATTAATGTACTAAATATGCACATAAAGGAAGCAAAAAATCAAGTTCTTAAACTTTTTTATACTCAAATGTTTATTTTTTTTTCTCTGAGAGAGAATAGAAGCAATCAAACATGGGAGACGAACCAGGACAGGTTACGTTTCTGCTCAAAGGCAAGGTTTGGGGAACACACCCAACCCACGTGTAAAACGAGCAGCCGTATTCCAGCGGCGGACTGCGAGGGGAGGGGAGCTCCCGTCCCCTCCGGGCCGGGGCTGCTCCCTCTGCTCCGGTACCTGGAGCGAGCAAGGCGCGGCGGACCGGTGCGTTCCCCCCTCCGCCACACCGCGGGCTTGTGCCTCTCCTCCTCCGGTGACATCTTACATAATAAGCCGAGCTAATCACGCCGGAAGCGAGCCAAACCGCCACGGAGCATCAGCGGGGATAACTACCCGCGGGAGGAGATGCTCCGGACCGGCGCCCGCTCCTCGCTCACTGCCCGCCCTGGCGCCTTGCTAGAAAAATCCTCGCCGGGGCGGCAGCGGCTCCCGCAGCAGCCGCCAGACGCGGAGCCCTCGCTCGTCCCCCGCCGCGCTGCGCGCCGTCCCCCCAGGAAGCCGCAAGCATCGCGAACGGCATCAGCCTCTCCCGAGCGCGTTCCGCGCTCCCNCCCCGCCCCCGCGGGCTCCGCCCCCGCCGCCCTGCCCGGCCGCCGCCGCCTCCCTCCTCAGCGCCGAATTGGAGGAGAAAGTTACTCGGCGGCGGCCCGGCGTCCGCCGCCGCCGCAGTTCAAGAGCAATGTCACGTTCAACAACTTGTTATGACACATGATCCCCCCGCACGCATCCGCACCTCGCCGCCGCCTGCCCGGCGGCCCCCGGCGGGCCCCTTACCTTCCCCTGCAGAGGCCACGGGCACCCGCGGGCGTGTGCGGGAGTGGGTGCGTGTGGCAGCGCGGGCGGCGCCGGCTGGGCGGGCGGG